>PTEX01000101.1:1616193-1687982 GCA_003342815.1 Eudromia elegans | reverse complement strand
AGGAAGGAAGGAAGGAAGGAAGGAAGGAAGGAAGGAAGGAAGGAAGGAAGGAAGGAAGGAAGGAAGGAAGGAAGGAAGGAAGGAAATTAGCTGATTTGTAATCACATTTGTATTATACAAAACTGCTTGTGTTTCTGTACACTTAATTGGCCATAACCCAAAATGTGTAATAGTGTTATTAAGTGAAATGCAGGCAACATATTTTTTGCAACTAGTGGAACAAGGTGTGAGTACAGGTGGGCTAAATTTGAACTCAATGGATTCAGAAAGATTTTTTTTTTTGCATTAGACCATAAACTACATATTGCATATACTTTATAACAAGGTGTTCGGAAAAGAAAAGAAAGAAAAAAAAAAAAGATAAAGCGTGGGACAGACAAAGTAACTATGGAGCAGAAGGGGTATGAGCGTAAATAAGGAAGGCAGCAAGAAATGCTTCCAGTTTTGAGACATTCAGTCTCTATGATGATTCTAGTGCCCTCCTGGAGAATGAACAGATTAAGGGTGTGGGCAGCTTGGTATAATATTTTAAAAAAAAAAAAAAAAAAAAAAAAAAAGGAAAAAAAGAAAGAAAAAGTGACTGAAAGACCACCTCATAATATGGGTGTATGGGGTGGGGGAGAGTGGAGATAAACTACAAGGAAATTAGGAGCCCTGACAGCCCTGTTTTAACAAATGATCTTTCATTACCAYCTTGGCATGTGTTACTAAAGGCCCTTTTAAATTCCAAGCCCACTGGATTTCTGTCAAGTTATAGCATATTTTAAAGTAAAATTTGGTGATTGTAAAACGCAAAAGCAGCAGCACGCAACCACAGCGTGAGCTTCATCAAGTGCACCTCATCTGTAATGTGTTGCCAAAGGACACAAGAACAGCCCCGAGTGCTTTTTCCTCTGGGATGCAAGCTAAAGTCTGATAACTTCCTGACACAAAGCACGAACAATTCAGAAGCATTTAGGAAGTGGAGACTTTTATCTACTAGTCTGACACCTCCTGGTCATAAATAGCTAAGGCTTTCAGTCGCTGTTAATTTGCCAGGGCTAGATCCTGTTCTACTCCCATGTTGTTAGAGGATGAGTTCTTTAGAACTGAATTTTAGCCCTTCTCAGTGCAAAATGTTTATTCTAAAGACCTCTCATAGGAATAGAGAAGAGATTATAAAAAATATATAAAGATCTAGTTGTGGAATTATTAAGAGACTTTACCCAGAACAGTGTTATCTATTACCCTGTCCGCAGTTTTCACAGATCTTCTATGAGCAATGGCTCATAGTACTGCGTCATTCTTGACTCCAGGACTTTTTGTGTTGAGGCAGGATGACTCACAAGACAAAGATCTCTGTCTTTTGCTTCTCTTCCAAGTTCTTCCTTCCTGCAGTCCCACTTGCCTCTTTGCAGCAGTCTCAGATTCGTGCACGTAGGCAAAAGGAAATCACCAGGAGATGAGAAGAGCCCGGAAAAAAAGACTGCATACCTGACCGCTTCCCATTCATTCATTACCTATTTAATTGTTAATATAAGAACTGCTTGGCTTTCTTTCATTATTTATGATTTCTATTGTGAACTGCTTAGTGTCATGGTTACTATGCACTTGACACACTGCGCACACCTCTATTCAGGACCATTTCTTTCCACATCTTGGAAGAGACAGAGATATTAATGGACTAAAATCCCCCAATGTGGAAATGTTATTTTGTTACACGATTCTTTAAAATCTGTTAGCTATCCCTACCTGACATGATGAGCAAGCAAATTATGCATAAGGGAGACCTTTTCAAATTCATGGAATAGGTTCCTTCAGGGTTACAAGCCCCAGAGGGAAACAGCTTGTGAAGAAAGCAAAATAATGGGAATATAATCCAATAGATTCAGACACTGAAAGAGACTATTCACAAAGAGGTAAATAAAAACAACAAAATATTTACAATGAGAAAATGAAAGTTATACTGTAATTTTGCAAAAGTCAGCATATGAAAAATTAAGCTTAATGCAAAATCCTGATTCTGTTACAGATCAGAGAAAAAAGGCACAATACTACAAGATAAGGATATGAGGTCAACTGATTGCTGAATCTGTTTTGTTTTTTGTTGTTGTTGTGGGKTTTTTTCTTCTTTTTTTTTGGTTTTATAAGGACAGGTAACTGCTTTCCATGAAGTGAGAAAGTGGATGTATAGAGAGTAAAAGTTAGAGTGAGTATCTAATTTTGCTGATGCAGGAAACTCATTAGGTATCTACGTGTCTCCCTATTAGAGCAACAGAGGGTTTTTTCATTCTAAGAATAGATTATTATGAGATTTTTTAAAGGAGATACGTGATTTACTCTATTCACATATAGCTTTAATGTGAAAGCCAAATGATTTTAACATCTTTCTGTCACTATAGTAGCAAACTTACAGCTGAAAAACACACTTTCTTGTCTAAGTCAATGAAATAAAGATATGATAAATATATAAGAAAACCTCTATTCTTTAGCAAGCTATGCAGGCATGTGTATATGGGCCGTTGATCATGAAGGAGAGGAAGGAAAATAACACATTCTGTTATTAGTATGATGTTCCTATATTAGTGCAAGCTTTGAACCATAGGAAGATATGAAATCATTGCAGTTCAGAGACAGCTCCAAAGGGAACCTTGTTCTTGTCTGTCCTATAAGAACAGATGGAAGACACATAAAAAAATGTAAGCCTGTGTTCTTGCATAGTCATCATCATCAAGTGCCTTAAGAGCTTGTGAAGGTCTTTGACCCTCTAAAAGGAAATTAATCTGTTGCTTTGTTTTTTTGCTGATCATCAAGGTTCCTTCTGCTGTCAAAGGATTCCTACATTTGAATTTCCCTTCCTTCTTGTTCTGTTTATCCCACCAACCAAAACTAGAAGCCATCCACTTCCAGAATGGTCTGTTTCCAAGGCCCAGCTTCACACTCTGGTGAGCAGCAAACCTTTGCCTGTTGTTTCCAGAAGTATCAGAATTGAGCTGTGAAGACACCAGTTTTTTACCCTTCCAAAAAGTGGGAATTCATTTCAGTGCAGCCTGTGTATTACTTTTCCGTTTGAATTATTCAGTGCCCTCCCTACCTTTCCTTCATATTGCATTAAGTCATTATGGCCTGTTTTTCTAGCCTACATTCTCCTGGCAGTGGAGCTACGCTCTGATGCCTGGTGAAAGCGAATCACCTAACAATGTGCCTGCCTTCTCAGACAGATACTATAAGACCTGGCTTAGGTTCACAAACCCGCTTCACTATTTTATAGTAGGCTCATACCCTCAGTCTTCACTTTCCTTCCCTCAAATTTTCTTAGTGCTTTCAACACTGCCCTTTCTAGGCTCCTTCCTCAGCTACCTCTCAGAAAGCCTAAGGCAGATTATTTCCTGAAATAGTCATTGGGGGACTGTATCAGTAGTAGCTTGCTTCCTCCCCCTTATAGCCTGACTTTGCTGATTCTTTGGGAATTACAAGTTCCAAAACATCTTGATATTTGAGGAGAGAAAAAAAGAATTCATTTGTCACAATGTGAGCAGGCCTTTAAGGTAACATCTAATTGTCCAACACAGCTCTGCATCTGAGATCTGAGCAGAATAGAAGTATGAGCTTAACCTCATATTTCTTTTATGTGTGGGTGTGGGGAAGTCTGCTCTGTATTGTAACATGGAATACAGTTATATTAACACTACAGAGCTCTGTGCAGTATATTCTAGGAGGAGATTTTCAAAAAGGCTATCAACATTGGATGAAAGGCAAGATTTTAAATCAAGATTCTGTATAAATTACTCTACAGAAAATTCTGATTTTGAAGATATGCTTTCTATTCAAAAACACTCTTCACTACCTTCTGTACAGAAGACAGACCACTTTTTTTGGAGAGGAAAGAAGCTAATGTTTATTCTCCTTAATCAAGAATGATCATATTTTCATTAAAGAATAAATGCCATTTGCTAGTAGATCCATGGGACAGATGAAAGGGTCAGAACGATTAAGACAGTGTCAGGACACAATTGATATTAAATCATGGAGAGAGATGTATTTTCTTTAAGTGTGGGAAGACCTACCTTTAAATTCTTTGTTTTAATTTCAGATTCCCTACATGTTTTTGTTTGCGTATATTTTGTAGCTCAGCAGAATTTCATTCTTTCTCATTGCCAGTTCATAGCACAATGTCATTTCAGGGAAGAAAATAGTGATTTAAACAAGGGGGAAATTTGCCAACTCTATAACARGATCATGTGCTTAGGTAAGCCTGTTTTGGCAAAGTTCCAGGCGAGTGGAAATGAATTTACCAGTATTGATAAAAAAAGGTCTATCTAATGCCTATCTAAGGAATATTTTTCTGATATAAAGAGATCAATGATTATTCTTCCTTTTTTTTTTTTTTTTTTTTTTTTTTTTTTTTTTTTTTTTTTTTTGAGTAGTCTGTGAAAGGACCAAGAACGGCTGAAGAGAAGAAAGGGCTTTGCAGGAGGTGTCGCTGACTGTATCTAGCTGGCTCCTGCCTGAACAATCTGCTGCCTACAGCTAGTAAAGTGAGGTCATTACAGTGGAGTTAGGCAGTGCAATGGCTACTAATGACCTGCCTTGGAGTCACACAACTATGTTTTTCCTTACAAGTAAAATATCTGTTATTAGAAAGTGAAATATGTAGTACAACAGTGCTAATGAATGTTGTAATAGAGCCAAGGGCCAGCACACAGGAACTTCTGCAGAAATTGGTCAAGGGATTGTAAGCGAATATAGTTAACGCTGTCTTTTTTCATGCTATTCATCATTCATTAAAGTAGCACCTCACTAATTTACTATATGCTGCAATTTGAATCGGTCAAGAAAATCCTTAATTTCCAACTAACTATCCCAGCTGAGTTCAATGCAAACACAGGTTTTCCTTCTTCACAAAAGAGAAGTGTAAAGTAGATGCTGAAAGCTCCTACATAGCTCATGAGTAGTTTTAGTAAGTTAGAAAGGACGGAACAGATCACTCCACTCTGACATCTGTAACATAGATTTTGTTTCAGACAGTTCTTAYCCATGATAGAGTTCATCTTTCTGCTGTGGACAAAAGAGAGCAATGTCCTTCCTTCTTTCTGGAAGAGAGGCATTAAAATTCTTACATAGTGTGATCTTTATCACTCCAGCTCCTTCACAGACTTTCTGTCTGGATTCTTAATCATTTCTAGTGTTCCTCTTACTTCCAAAGCCATCACAGCCTCTCTTGTCTTGACAGCGTAGCATTATGAAGTTCCTTCTTCATGCTCCTGGCACTACCGGTAGCCTGCTGATACTCAGACGTCAAGGGCAAAATTAAAACCTGTTAAAGACCAGGACAGTGCCARTTTTGAGACGGGGTATGTCTTATAAACCACCAGGTGTGCCATTGGTATCCACAGCAGGGCAGCCTCATTCATGGTGACAAGTTTGCAACAAGATGAGGAAGAGTTTTAGCTCCTCCAGACCAGAGGAGGTTCGGCAGCTCTGTGCAGTTGCTTCCAGGATTTAAAATACAAAATATCTCTCCCATGTAACCCCTAGTAGATATCAGTGTTTCTCACAAGCTTTTAAAGGAAATGTCCTGCTCTCTGCAAATAAATGTAGGCATTTGATATGATTTCTCTCACTAACAACAAAGCAAATAAAATTGCTGAAGTGAAAGCTTTGTGAAAGTTAGTGTTGAATATGCACATTCATTATTTCACAGAGGTACATAAATAGTACGCATGGAGCTGTATACAGCTTAGCATTCAGATATGCAAAGCTGGTGCTGATAATTACTCCTAGGCTGAAAAAATGACAACTGTCTGTGAATACATGAAAAAAACAAAAAAGAAAAAAAAAAGAAAATCACTCTAGGATCAGGAAATAATCAGAAATGTAATGTTACAACTCTCCCCAAAGGGTGGCATTTGCCTTCTCATGGGTCTGAGGTCAAGGAGGAATATATGCATTTTCCTTGCCATCATTATACCTTCCCATACTATTCCCAAGATTTTAACAAGAATTTTCTGATTTAAATGGCAAACTATCACTAGGGTCATACTAGGTTGTCAGAGGAAATAAAATATTATATTATATTGTGTCCATATGTACACTATATATATATGTATACACACATTTACCTTTAAAAGAATGAAGAACAAAGAAGGAGTGATCTACCCATATATGAAAAATTCAGCAGATGGTCCACACTATTACAGAAAAGGTGAACAGTATCAAAAGGATCAATCCAGGACAAAACCAGCATATTTAATAAATTAAATATAGCACACTTCAGGAGATTATGATCAGAAAGGGAATGACCTAGTAAAAGGAACTTTAAAAAGTCACTCAAGACTGGCACCTCTTCAATATTCTCCCATCTTTCTACAATTGTTTAAAGACAAAGAAATACTGAGGGTATCATAGTTATTTCCCCTGCTTAATACTGCTGATTATTTAGGTCCAATGCTCTTTGTCTTATTGCTTAGTAATTTATTCTAGGAATAAATACCTTGGAATCCTAAGACCTCTTTGGCATAAGATCTTTCTCAACAAGAGCATGGGTGTCAAAAAGTAACCCTTGATTAACTAACATTGAATTATTAAAGTTTTGTTCTGTTTTGAATTTTGTCATTTCTACAATCAGAGCTGACAACAGAAGAAATGAAACTTGGTGTCTCACAACAAGCTAGCATTTTTCATGACAAATTTTCCAAAATGGATAATAAATGCAAGCTTTGGCAAGACTGGTTGTTATTAAGTTTGCATAAAACTAAGGATTTATGAACCGGAAACTCCAGGGTAAATGTTAGGCAGCTACGCAGATATATTATGGATCACCACTAACGAATCTTACAGTGAAGGAGTATATGTTTATTTGTGATGTGGGACTTTTGTTGCAAATATTGGAAGGTAGCTGTTTTCTGCTAAGCAGTCTGAAATCATTTGCATATTATGGCAGTCTGCATAATCCATGAAAAAATTTCAAGGTAAAATAATCATAGCATCTTTGTATCTATTGAATCTATTATGATTCTCCCTTTAATAAAATTGCATCGATATGACTGTAAACCTTTGGAAAACCAGAGGAGACTAAAGTTCACTAACCGTTCTGTATTTACACATTTTGAGAAGGAAATTATAGGCAAACAATGTTAAAAGGTCCTAGAACTATCAAGAGCTAAATCAAGGCAATAATAGACCCTAGCCTTGGAGTCATTCTTCATTGTTAAGCTCCTCTATACAAGGAGGAACATAGCAACTGGCAGGGGACCTATTCTAACACAGATATATTGTGTATATATAGTACTTGTCAACCATTAATCTTGTGATATTAGCCTGTAATTAATTGTAAATAATGAGGACAGTATGAATTGGATAGGAGTCCGAGATCCCCAAAAGACAGAAGTCCAGGTTTACCAGAATATAAACCGGAAATTATTCCAAAATTGAAAATTATAAATCTTTCTGTGTTGTAGAAAACCTTTCCCAGACCATTTTGATATCTACAAAGTTCTTCTGCCATGGAGATTTAACTGTATTCTCCTTCTCTCAAAAGATTAATTTCCTTTCTATGCTATGGACTACTGGCTCCTTACTAGGACTCTCTGTCATTTCCTTTCTTCCTCCCAGATTTTCTTTCTCAGAGCGTATGAGCTAAAGTATAAGATACTATCCATCTTGCTTAAAATATTAGCACCTGGTTTTGGACAGTGATGTGATCCACACTTTGCTTTGATTAGCATAAGTATAGAACTATTTTTGCTATTATTGCTGATATCAATATGATATTGATATGATATCAATTTGACTGGTGTTTTAGTAAGTTTTGTGCATTTTAATATGTGTATTAAAACCTCAAATTTGTGATTAGGCTCCATGAAAATCCTCAGCTGAGGTAAATCATTTTAAGGTAGTTGTAAAATAAAATAAAATAAAATAAAGGTTTGGGAGTAAGGCTCAAAAACTGTAAACACACGGCAAATAGTTTTTCCCAGAAGTAAAATCAAATCACAGGTCTTCAAAAGGTACTCTTTTTCACTTTAGAGATTTCAGGCAATTGTGAGTCATTGCCTTTGCAGCCAAGGCATTTGTGTGCTTAACTGCATGCTAGTGCAAATTGTATGAACTGGGAGCTAACGTTGAGGTGATTATCTAGTTTTCCCCTTACATCTACAAGTGAATTATTGAAATGCCTAAGCTAGACTCTCCCATATTGTTTGAATAGCTTTCCCAGGTGTATTACCTTGCATTTGCTCAAATTAAAGACCTTTTGTTGTATCTGATCTTTAATCCGAGTGATTCCGATTTTCCCTGGGCTTGTATTGCTCTTTTTCAGACAGGTCTTTATGTTATCTGCAAGCTTCACCAGGAGGCTTGTTTAGCACCATCTGGATCACTGATACAAGTATCAAACCGAATCAAGTACTGAGCTCTTTGAACATACTTGACATGGTTCTGCCCATCCTTCTCAACATCTCATGAGATCTGTCAGGGAACCAGTCTTTAATCCACCTAATCTATTCCTTGTATGTAAACAAACTTTCGAACCATCATGTCATGCAGCATCTAGTGTCCTGGAAAAATTTGAATGTATTAGATCAAAGCATTTGCCTTTATCAGTCAGACCTTTAGTCTTGGTGCAAAAACATAATCCTCAATCAAACCATTCTGCCTGACATTAATTATATTCTAGCCACTATTTATTTTTTTTAAGGAGCCTGTAAATTACCTTTTCATTATTTTATGTGTCAATCTAACCCTTATTAACTACTTACATTCTCTTTAAGTACCCTAAGAGTATTTAAGAACTCCAGTTTTATAAAATTGGTTTAAATTAGTGATTAGACTATTCCACAGCTAGTTCTTTAGGTGTAAATTTTATGAGCCTATTTATTTGGAAACTCAATTTTCTTTCAAATAAAATTTTTCAAAATAGAAAAAAAAAGTCTTTTTAAAATTTCTCTTCTGAATCAAATTAAAGTTTTCCTTTTTGTTCAGTTTTCCTAAACTGGAATACTAGAAACCTTGATTCATAGGAAAGCTAAAAATATCCTCAGAGCTCTGGAGATGGTAAAAATTCAATGTTGAAAAGACTGTTCCAGAGCAGGGAAGAGCAGTGGTGGCTCCATCAGCGGCTTTCAACACGTTTAGGGCTTTCAAGCTCCTGGCAAATTAGCAGTGAACCAGAGTTTGCTGCCGGGAGGCCTGCCAGCACATGGGCACAGCATTGCGCTGTGCTCCACACACATGCCCTAGGCAATGAGCACTCCAGTGTCAGACACCTTTCCCGTGAACCTGAAAGTTCAATGGATACATCACTCCCAACGAGGTGTCTAAGCTTTTAATGTGATAAATGGAAAGAGATGATGCAGAGTGGGACTGGCAGGAGCCTGAATGGTATCCAAGTATCCTAGAGGAAACACAAGGGCAAATAAAGGTGAGGTTTTATGCTACCACCTCCTCTCCTCAGTTATCTGATCTGACATTCAGGCACCTAACTCCAGGGTACAAGGAGAAGCCTGCCTCCACTTTAGATCTGTAACTCAGTTCCTACAATATGAGTAGATAAGATGTTTCTGTTTAAGAAACGATGTATTTGTAGCTTCCTTCTTAAAGCAGTACTAGGAAGAGGGAAGTAATAGAATTCCCTGCATAGTTTATAACAAAAAAAAAAATGAAATACATTCAAGACATGGAAGACAATACAAGATAACAGAATAAAACTGAGCCCAAGTCATATTAGCTTCTCATGCCATGTGTTCCGACCTAGTAAATCTTTTTTTCTTCTAATCAAACCGTCTTATTAGGTGTGACAGCTCTCCCCTTCCTCTCTTCCCTTTGCAGACAGAAATATATATATATATATATATTTATTTTAAAAAAAATTGATAATTGATTAGGGTCCTGAAAGGTGGAAAATGTGAATCTCATGTGAATCTCATCAGAAATTCACATTCATTACAATTTGGAACCAGTATTTTTTGCAGCCTAAATCACAGTAAATTTTAAGCTGTTACCTAAAGAAAACAACCTTATCTACTTCTGTTTTGTTGAAGAGATGCATGCAGTTACATTTTCTAATGAAAACAGCCTTGTATTTATGTTGTTTGTTTATTCTGTCAAGAGGAAGACCTCTTAAAGGACATAGGCAGGTGACCAGACTACTTAACAACTGACTACCAACATTTCTAAAACAATCATTCCCAAGTCTGAAAACAAAGTCTACTTAAAACACCTTTTTTATATCCACCATCAATAGATCTAGCTCTTTTAATCTTCTAATGACTAATGTTTATAGAAATCAGCTGCAAACTGGACATGTTTACTTGCTTTGAAATCAGCACTGAAGTATATAGGTTCTACTATCAGCCTGTTTAAGATAGACTGTATTGCAATAGGAGCAGTATCAATTTACACCTGATTTACTGGTCCTAGATTATCAAAAAGTCCTATATTTTTATGAATAATTTTTTATCTAAGTTAAAAGTCTATTTAAATACATCATCGATTTTATCCTGTACTCTCAGGTCCCCAAAAAAGGGATGTTACTTACAAAGCCTTAAAAGCGAGTTCATTTCAGGTGTGAATTCATTTGTACAGTAAATATATTTGGATTGATACGTTCTGCCTTAATGGATAAAACTTTTCAAATAATCGCTAGGCTATCTTCCCTGTTCCCAAAGAAAAGCATTACTTTGGGAGCAGGGGGTAGATTGCTTCCACATTGAAAACCCGCTGAATCCTTTTAAAATTACTGATTCACAAATTGTAGTGATTGAAACCTAATCTCAATTATAGTACTAAGGTATATTGTTGCACAGTGTGATAATGGTGTTTTCTACCTTAAGTGGACTTTAATTCAAACAACAGTCCTGAATAAATAAGAGAGAAAAAGAACTCGCCATTTTCAGTGGGTTCACTGTCAATCTTATACTTTTTTTTTTTTTGATAGCAAGTACCAGAATTTCTCTTCAGAGAGCAGGAATTTTTCTTTTTTTTATTATTTTTCTGTCTGATAAAGAAATTTACCTTTTTTCTTACCAATAGCTATACATATCTTTCTTTAAAAAGAATTTGTATGGTTTGAGGAGAGACAATATAACTCCACATTTTTCGCTAACCTAGTAGTGCTGCCATGTTAATCTGTAACCTTTTCATAGATATATGAAAGTCCTGATTCAACTTATTTAGAACTGGGAACATTTTGGTACAATTATTTAAATGAACATTTGATGAAATCTTTTGACATCATGACTGTTGTTCCAGATATGAAAAGGGAAAGATTGAAAGCATGCATGCCCATGCCCTCAGCTAAATGTGCTTTCAAGAGGGAGCAGATCAGATTTGCATTCATAATTCTCAAGAACAATTCAGGAGCATGGCCTTGGAAAATAAATTTCCTTAAAAAAAATAAACAGAAGTGAAATGACCTATCTTGAGAATAATATTGAAGTCTCAAAGATACCACTAGATTACCAGAATTGAGGAAGCATTTCTGCTTCTGAATAGGGCTGCTGATTCACAGGTTCCTAGAGCATGCTGGTAAGTGTCTGAATAACCTGCAATGAAGAATGGAAGTTCATCTGTTCTTGGCCTCCTTTCTGAGCTTTCTTTTGGAGTCACTGCTAGAAAAGGAGCGTTATTCTTGAAGTGTCTGGTTAAAAGAGTTACCCAGTAGTCAGGAATAATTGAAACTGAACATGAATCAAGAATAACTTTGCTTTTTGACACTCAGTCCTTTAGAATACATTTATATTATTCATCTTAAGCACTGCCAGCAGAACCTCCTCCTGTCTTTCAAAATTGCCCTACCTTTTCACCTTCTGGCTAAGTTCTTCCTCTACACAAACTGATATTTGCTACCCACTTTCAAATCCAGACCCAGGGAATGAAAAGATATCTCATTTAGACCCAAAGCAGGCACTTTCACTTAGACTGCAACACTTTCATCTTAAATATATATCTAAGCTTTAAATGAAGATCACACTGTAAATGAATTAGTTAAAAAAGTCAAGACATATTGGTTTGGCTTCAAATGAGCAATCAGTACATGAAACACTCTGGGTTGCTCTAGGAAGGCAAGCTAAGCGAGGGACTATAAAAAGAACATTTTCAACCAGATTCATTCTGTTGAAAACTCAAGTAGATCAATCAATCAAATGAGGCTTCTTCTCACCACCTGAGGATCCATCCCCATGAATAAGACACTGAAACTCACTTAAATGTTATAGTAAGAAGAATAAATTTRCAAAGGAAGGCCAAACCCTAGTCTGGAGCGAGAGAAGGAAGCCAGCACTTTGAATCCTTGTTAAGGATGCTTATTATCCAGAACAAGGAGCCTGTCTTAAATACTGGTGCTCCTAGAGTTGCAAAGTCTCTAATTGAGCAACTCTTCAGATAAACTGCAGAGTAAGACTGTGTATGCATTTAAAAAAGTAGATACGATTTTTATGATAAGTATTTAGCTGGAAAAAAAGAATCTTTTTATAGGAAGTGAAAGGGCTAGAAAATCTGGCTTTTTTTTTGTTTTGAATGTGTTTTTTAAAAAAAAAAATCTTATTTTTTTGGGAAATTCTCAGCAAGACAAGTTATTTTCTACCTTGTATACAAATCTGCAGAAATTATGAGGGGGGAAAATTTCAGTAATTTTCTTACTTATTTCTTTTTATAAATGGCTTTCAATTTTGAAGTTTTAAAATTTAGCTTAAATTTAACCTCAAAGGAGGAGCTTAAAGATCATCAAATGATCCTAAACACCTAAAGCAAAACAAACTATTTCATTATCTTTTGAATGGAAGATCTATTCAATGAAAAGCACATTTTAATTTAAAAAAAAAAAAAAATCTGTGTTTTAATTTGACCTCCACAGGTTTGTTTGTTTGTTTTTTTAAAAAAAGAAACTGAACTCAAAATCTGCTTTTATAACACCTTTAATAATGTCTAGGATCAGAGCCTTACTACTTAAGTTCATCAAATGTTGCAAAATTATATAATGATTAAAAATTGCTGAGAAATAGAGATCTTGCACTTATTTCTAAGCATACATATTCCCAAAGTTTACCATATGTAGGCTCTTCAGTTTGCCACATTGCTCCGTAATCCTTTCAACTCACTAAAGAGCAGAAGGAAACAAAAGTGAAAGACATTTAGTAAGTGAAATAAGCTGAGTGAAAGGGTCAAGCAGTACTATAGCCAAGGCAAGGAAGCTAAAAAAGGGAATGTAGTTTCTCCCTTGGGCAATAGTGAATTATTACTCTGGATTAGATGCATGTGATATTCTATTCTTCTCGGAAAAAAAAAAAAAACCCAACAATTTATTATATTAAAGATGCTCTTTGTATCAATCCTGCTTTCCTGCTTGAAAAACAGCTGAAAAACATACATGAAATAAATCATCATAACAAGAAACTCCTGAGTTTACAAATGAACTCTCTTAACATCTCTTCTGAGCTAATTCATTATGTTTACAGTTATTGTATAGAGATGCAATTTTTTATAATAAAATACCAAATTTCAGGTAAAAATAGAGTATATTTTACTAAAAAAGGTTTTCTTCAAAATATACAGGAAAATATGAGAAGTATTTTCATTCTTCAAAATATTTTTCATATAGAACACACAATTTGTAGAGTATACTGAAATATAACATCTAAAAATGGTTTTATTTCTCACATTCCTAATGTAATTCAGTTATTGACTTTTCACAGACTATTAAATGTGTATCAGACTTAATTTCAGAAGAATCATTTGTAGTGCATCTCTGAAAAATTGGAGTTTGACACTAGTGTCAGGCCTGAAGCTGGATCCAGAAAATCAAATATTTATCAGCCTGAACAAATAATAGCTGATGTGTTATAAATTTACCAGCCTCTGCAGCCAAAATGAAAGATCTCTCTTTGTGCTGAAGTTGGAATCATATACTGTAAGAACCACAAAAGATAATGAATGTTTAAGTGATCACCCCCTGTTGTCTTTGGATTGTGAAGCTGCAAGAAATAGCGATATCAACAAAAATAATGTAGTTTTTGCTACTTTGAGATCATTCCGCAGTCTATTAATGTGAGTGGAGAGATTTGATGGATACAATGATTTCTGGCTACCTCCCCCTAAGAGACTCATAAACTTTCAGTTGTTTATTGTCTTAAATATTTAATCAGAGAACAGTGGAATGATCCAAGAATCCCTTGGAGAATTGTAATTGAAAACAAAACAAAACAAAAAAGTAGAACAAGGTTATTAATTGTCCAGATAAGCTGGAATAGTTTCTGTTAGCTTTTTTTTTAACATCAATATTTTCCAATAAGTAAAAAGTGACAAATGCTTACAGGAGCAGGGCAACGCTCCTTGCAGCAGTTTAAAATGAAAGAATTTATCATTAAGCTATTGCCCCCTGAAGTTTATAGTGGCATGCTCTACGTGTCTGCACATTGCTCATGGTCCTGCTACGGGTCAAGGCCTGGAGGATCAGCCAACTGCCCAGCTCTCGGGGGAATCTACTCCTCCTAGAGCTGTTAAGGGATCCAAAGCATTGCATTTAGAATGACAACATCTTCTTCCTGAGAAGAAGGTAGTTCACTGAGCTCCCATGGGTGAGTCACTAATGGTAGAACCAAGAAGGCAGCACTCATCATGAAGCAGAACATTATCCATATGGGAAAAGATATAAGCACACAGAAATAGTTAGGTGATCCTTTCTGAAAGGTGAACCTGAGCACTCCAGTAAAAGCCAGCTGAGCCTGTCTCTTCCATTTTTTTTCTGAAGAGTGTTCAGTGTCCAAGAATTTTGGTAGGAAGCATATTCATCCTAAATTTACTTACTTTATGTGGACTCATCAGAGCAGTCATCTGAGATTAGCAATGTGGGTTTTTTTGGGTTTTTTTTTTTTTTTCAGTATGGGGATGGACTTGTGAAAAAAGTTAACAGCTGCTGGATAGCTCCATGGATTACTCCTGCAAAATGTACATGTCAGGTGCATATAAGTGAGTCTAGTAAATCCAAACTAGTATGTTTTCCTGGCCCTTGCAATGGACACTTTTGGCCAAAGGTGTCTTTCTCAGGTGAGCTTAGTCTGCTTCAATTATTTGGGCTCAAAATCACAATCTCTGTGTCAGGTAGAAAGGACTTCTAAGGAGTTTGGCAATGTTTTTCCGTACTGTTCCACTTTATACCACTCCAATAGCAAAGAGACTTTAAAAATAATGTAAATAAAAATTACTCCTTTTATGATACCTTTTTGTATTACCAGAGTGATGTGAAGCCCTCTCCTTATGAATGAGGATGATCTCAGGAGTCTGAGCTTGGCTGAACAACATGAACAAAAAAACAGAAAATATAAATTTATGAGTTTACTTTGGCTTTTGTCAAATACATTCCTTCCTGTCTTCCTGGACAAGATGCACACTGTATTCTATGTGCAACTCGCCCAATGCTTCCTTACACATTATTTTCCGAAGAGGATGAGGAGCAAGGCTATTCGGATCAAAGGCCACCACTTGGGTTCACCGCTTAAAACACTGCAGTGTATAAGCAGCTCATTGCCACAGAATACTCATCCAACAGTGGTCACCACCCATGAAGCAAAGGTGTAAGATGAAGAAAATTTTATGTTTCTTGCTTAGGCAGATCTTTTTTGCCTCTTTTTACAGGTTGAATACCACGTCTTTAGTCCAAAGCACATGACAACACTGTCAAAGGACATCTGAATGACTACTGAGTGGTAAGTGGAAAAACCAAAACAAGTATTTTATATAACCAGTTAAGCATTTTGCCAAGATTTCCTATTAGTAATGCAAACTGCTATTAAATGTTTATCAAAGCCAAATGGGAGCTCTCAGGAAAGCAAAAATTTTTTACAATTCAACAAGTATTTGAAATATTTTCTTTTAGATCTCACAAATTTCATTAAGTGTTGGTAAAACACCAACATTTATTTTGATTATCTAATCCACTTGTCTGGTGTAGCTATACATTATTTATTATATGCTCATAATAATCATCATAATAATCCTGTAAGAGATGAGAACCCAGATAACTATGATCTGGCAAAGTAATGAACAGATACTAGGGCTTTTTCTCTTCAAATAGAATAAATAATGATCTCTAACCAATCAAATTCAGGAGACAGCAGTTTAAAATATTGCTGCTACTGAAATAGTCTGATACAATCATTCTCCAAGAATCTCATTTTTGCCTGGTAATCAAGCCTGGTGTCAGTTTGATTTGCATGGTAAGCAGCGAAAACTTAGGAGTGGTTAATAGAAGAGCACTTGTGTCCTTTCACTGGAGCCCACAGCTTTTACGTGATGATTTTGATACCGCAGTTTAAAAATTGCCTTCAAACCTCTCTGCTGTGTCTCTCGCTTACAACAAGTGTTAAGATGTGTTATCAAAGTGTCTCCCTCATTATCATGGACAAATAATTTGTTTATTAATTTGGAATGATAAACGGCATTGAATATACAATAAACTGTGAGGGTGCTGTCCAGAAACAACTGAAGGATGATGGAAGCGTCTCACCTCCCCGCTCACCCCGAGCTCCCCAGGTTCCTCGAGCCAGTTACCGATCCCAGCTGCTCACATCACGCCGAGGGGTGCTCGGCCGCTCCAACAGCCGCTGGATCCCAGGTGAGAGGGCTGGCCAATCTCGACGATGAAGGTGGAGCGCGTGCATCCAAAGATAGAACCGTTTATTCTAGAACATTACACAACCTTTATAACATTTCGTAGGGGACCGGGGAAAATGATTGGTTAGGGTGAGGACAACCCTATCCATGCCATTGGGTTCTCACAATTCCATTGGCTACGGGGAAAAGGGCTCGGGATGACTAAGACCGGGAGAAGGGACGAGAGGGTTCTGGAACATTCCATTACACAAGTGTGATGAGTTGAACAGAGCTCAACAAACAAACATACTAAATACAGACAAATATATACAAACAAATCAGCCCTGCCTTGAGCATTATGGGAGGGGTCTAGGTTGGCCCGCAGCAGATGATGGCTAAAAGGCACTTGTTATTTRGAAGGCTTTTATAAAAGGATTCAAAGTCTACAATTTCTTAACATTRAGCAACTGATGCATTATATATTTAGGAAAAAAATGCATGTAAATTTGAAACTGTACTAGCTCAACTCTACTGTTTTCATGGACAGATATTAYGGAACTGAGAAATAAACAATTGCACTATATGACCTTTTAGGGTCTCATTGAATGTATACAGACAAGGTCAATCAAATGCTTTTAATTGATAGATTTTATTGTCAGTAAGTGCTTTTCAGTGTGCATAACAAAAGTATAGCTCCATACTTTGTAATTTAGCCCTCTCAAAGATCCTCTGTTGTATTTCATTTTATCTGAAATCTAAAAGTTGTGTTATATCTGAAAGATAAAGGGTCTGAAAGGCAGAGCTGTCAGCTTTGTTTTCAGTTGTTTGTTCTAAAACTTTTTTAAGCTTTTACTTTCTTTTTGTGGGAATCAGTATCACCATCATAAACCATGTTATTCTCACTTTACAATACTGAATTACAGAAAAAAAATGAAAACCTTTTTGGACTTCAGTATCAAATGTACTGTAAAACTGTATATAGCTAAATAATTCACTTTTATATAATTAAATAATTGTTATCTTACGACTGTTGCCTTAAGCTATAACAAAATAAGTCACAATTATCCCAATGTATTTAATTATATTAAGAAAAAAAAAAGAGTTCCTATCTGAACCCTATGACTCCAAGTTCAGCGCCTCTAAACCAATTTTGGTAAGTCAAGAGTTACACTGTATAAAAACTTTGCTTTTAATAGACAGCACTTAACAGTTCTTAACCTATTTTTCTCCTGGGGCATTTCTCAGGATATGGGTTTTATTTTGGAGTTTGATTTTTTTTTTTCCTTCTCTTATTGCAGGTAACAGACTTTCACCCTCGATTTGCTGCAATATGCATAGGGGCAGAGGTCAAGTGGCTACAGCACGGTTTCTCTCTCATGCAAAGCATGTTGAAGTTAAATGGAATGAGCTTTTTTAGAAGTATTTAATTAATTAGGGCCTGAGATACAATGTTTTTGTTAGTGATGTTAAGCAGTGTGTCTCTTGGACATATTAGGAATCCAGTGTTCATCTTATTTGAATAYTTAAGAAAAATAATAATATTAGTACATTACTGACCACAGTGGCTTAACAGTATTAGGTTCATTTTAGGGGAACAGGAATGGGTAAATACTTACCACAAACAGGCTCAGCACTGTCTCGTTTTGACCAAACAAAAATTCAGACCATGTGCATCCTGTACTGTATTAAATGTCTGAACAACTTGTAAAATATGTTTATATTTTGTATGTTATGATTTCAAAGTTCTGAAAACAGAGTCCACATTTGTATTCTCTAACTGTTGGCTTCTTATTTCTGATCCAGAGATAAATGCAATGAATCTTTGGACCACTGTGAGAATTACTCGTAACAGGCCTTTTTTTTTTTTCTTTTCCACTAGTCCCAGCTCTGATAAAATATAAATCAAACACATTCTGGGATTTCAAATTGTCCGTATATCTAAAATGCCTTGGGTACAAAATGTCTCACCTTCAGTCTTAAGATACAACGTAAAATATGCATGATGCAAAATGAAGACTAATTCTGGTTACTAATTCTAATACTTAACCAATTTACCAGCCKATGACAGTTTTAAATAAATCATGAGGCATGCCTACCTGCATAATGATATGGTAACCATGGAAGACTGTCAAGCTAGGACAGCTATGCTGAAGCGAATTGCCCTTCTTTTACTTCATCACTCTCTGACTCATCTCCGGCTCATAGAATCATAGAATCATAGAATCATAGAATGCTTAAGCTTGGAAGGGACCTCTAGAGATCATCTAGTCCAACCCCACTGAACACGCAGAGTCACCCAGAGCACATGGCACAAGGTGATGTCCAAGTGGGTTTTGAAGATCTCCAGAGAAGGAGACTCCACCACCTCTCTGGGCAGCCTGTTCCAAGGCTCTGTCACTCTCACTGTTAAGAAATTCTTTCTCAAGTTCCTGTGGAACTTTTGGTGCCTCAATTTGTGGCTGCTTCCTCTAGTCCTATCGTTGGCCACCATTGAGAAGAGGCCAGCCCCATCCCCCTCACTCCCTCCCTTGAGGTACTTGTAGACACTGATGAGGTCCCCTCTCAGCCTTCTCCAGGATGAACAGGCCCAGCTCTGTTAGCCTTTCCTCATAGGGCAGATGTTCCAGGCTCCTGATCATCCTCATAGCCCTGCGCTGGACTCTCTCCAGCAGCTCCACATCCCTCCTGCACTGGGGAGCCCAGAACTGCACACAGTACTCGAGGTGCAGCCTCACCAGGGCTGAGTAGAGGGGCAGAATCACCTCCCTCAACCTGCTGGAAATGCTCTTCTTAATGCACCCCARGATCCCWTTGGCCTTCTTGGCCACGAGGGCACACTGCTGCCTCATGRTCARCTTGTCATCCACCATTATGCCCAGGCCCCTCTCTGCAGRGCTGCTCTCTAGGAGGTCGGTCCCCAGACGATACAGGTGTCTGCAGTTATTCCTGCCCAGGTGCAGGTGCACTTCCCCTTGTTGAAYTTCCTGAGGTTATTCATCACCCAGTTGTCCAAAAATCTAAATTCATCTAAATATATAATTAAATACAGTTGACAAGAGTTATTTAAGATCAAATGCTTCAGGCCCGGACAATGCAGGACCAATCTGTTAATAATTTAAATGCCTTTGTTCTCCAGTATTAAGTCCAAAAGTATTGAGTAGATCCAGATGTACCTTTAAATACTCACACACACTCATGCTCTGACTGCATCCAATAGCCTTTTGAGGAAGCTCTCTGATACCTGGGCTGTGCCTGGGATCATTCGGGGGAATGCTTGTTGGGCTGGACCTAAACTATGTCATGGTCATGCTGCAAAAGGCAAAGTCAACAGTCAACATAGATCCAGTGTCCACAAACTTTCTCTAAAACTTTTCAACTTACTTGTATAAATAGTTCTCTCATGGCAACAGTCTTTCTGAAAGCCTCACAAAGAACAAAAAGTCACGTTATTACTGGTTGTGTCTGAACAAATAAAGCAGACATCTCGGTTTCAATAGGATTTTCCCAAGGCATACTATGAATCTGAAATATCTTCATGTGACAGAAAATATTCGCTGAAGAAGAAAAAGTTTTAAAATTATATGTAAAGCCTCTCTATCTTCAAATTCTACATCTTGCAGCAATAGCATTGATATCACCTAGAAGGCAGTCAGTGGAGAAATTGTGGATTATGTTTTACATAGTTAAGAGGGAGAAAGTTCAAGCTTGTATTCAGCTTCATTTCCATATGCTGAATAAAAAGAGGACAGTTTTCAAATTAATTTCAAACCAGAAAACCAGAAAATCTTTACTGAAATCTAATCTTTGTTATAATAATATATTGCTAACAAAATTACCTGCTGGCATTATTTTTATGAGATATTATGAAAAATAAATTCTAGTTAGATGTTTTATATAAATTGCAATGTAGAACTAAGTTTTCTGAATGCTTAAATAAGGACTGTCTTTTCCCTGTATCTGCCATACCGACTGCTTTGTAGTGGAAAGTTAGCCAGGAGGGAAGCATGACCCTAAGGCAGGCTCACCAGCAAAAAGAGTGCAACACTGCAACACCCAAGCAAGAGAAGTGGAGCAGGTCTGGTAACAGCAGCCAAACTCACCCAACAGTTCAGCAATCGCAAGGCTGTGTTGAGGGGGCTGATCTGACATCAAGGTGGGTAGTCAAGTCAGAAGGGAAAGGTCCAGCTCAGAAAACGCACAGGCAGGGCGGCAGCATAGCTCAGGTAGAGAGCAAAGCTGAGGGCCTTAGCTCCCTATGATTCCCAAAAACCTCTCAATATATATACAGATATGTGTGTGTGTGTGTGTGTGTGTGTGTGTATATAAAGCAATAGAACCTACCAATTAGAAAAGCTCTTTCTATTTTTTTCTTAAAAATTCTTTTTCATCAGTATAGAAGGAACTTCTACAGTCCATTCAACAAATTTAATTCTAGCATACTATCAGGTGAAAAACTTCAAAACCAGGAAAAACAGAAAGAATGGTCCAACCACTCAATGAAATTTTTGAACTTTTTTTTTTTTTTTTTTAAAGAATAGATGACTTCTAAGCTGCCTTTCGATCTTGATGGACACTACTTCCCTGTTTGCTTCACATATGCTTGGCAGCTTAGCTAAGGTGAAAATAGGTATCTCAAGATCTCACACAGCTCAGGGGATGGATGTGTTGACAGTTAGGAGATGCCGAAAGGTACAGTACCTTTTTATGCTTCCACAGTCTGCCATTTTCTTCGTGTTTTTGTGTCTGCTCTCAGTTGTCATTTTCATGTACCATATTGAATGTTAAGCTCAGCAAAGAACAAGCGTGCGTAGCTTTCCTCAGCGCAGGTTTGCAATTTGTCAGCCTTATAATTTTAGAACTGTTTTTTTTTTTTCTCAGATAACCTGATTAAGCTTTGTGTCAAATATGTCTGTAGGTCAGCTTGCTGGTAACATAGTCCAGCTCAGAGACATGCTATTTCTACAGCATGCTCTGCTTCTGGTTTCATCATCACCGTCAAATTAGTCTTGTTTCTTAGATTAAAGTCAATAAGTTACTCAAGGAAACATCATATGACATAAAACTCTCCCTCAATAACACTGTCATCAAAGGGAGCTTCAGTTTTAGACAAAACATGGAAGAGTTTTGTGCAGACATCTCCTAAAATTTTCATTGCTGCCATCCACTCTTGTGGAAAATTTTGAGAAAATTAAGTGATCTTTCTACCAGTTGGTTTGAACCACAGCAATGATCTAACATTGCTCAAGCAGTTGATGAAAATGCAGTCAGTACAAACCACTGTTCTCAAGCCACTTCTCTTGTTTGGTTGTTGGACAGATCACGCCTCATATGTGTGATTATGAAGCAGAAATCTCCTACCATCAGCACAACCTATTCTGTATTTGTTCAATGCATACAATAGGAAGAATCAAATTTGAAGACTTCTAACTCCTATAGACTTTCTTTTTTCTGTACCAGACCTATCATAGCACAAAAGTTCTGCTAAGATTTATGAAGCACCTTGCAAAATAGAAGATCATATGCCTGCATCCCTGCATCCAATGATGATTTATATTTCATTTTTTTTTTCCAGTTTAACATTATTCCTCTAATTATTTTTATCTCTTATTGAAAAAATACACACAGGAAAACTATAAAGATTATTACCTCTGTAGAGATTGCACAATTCTTCCACACAGATAATCTTCTCCAAGCAGTTGATTTTGGACTTCCCATTACTTTTGAGGCGTTTCAAGTTAGGACAGTGACTAACTTCTTTAGATCACTTTTGTAGCAACTTACATTTGGTTGAGATGATATCCTAACATGTCTAGTGCCTTATTGCTTGCTCCAAGCATTATCAACAACTTTTTTTTTTTTTTGTCACATGTAACTCCTTACTTTTTTTTTAAAAAAAATGTAATTCATTAAATCTCTAAACACATAGAAGAAAATGACACATCATAGAATTATGTAATTTCATGAGAAAAAGAATGATAATGTGTGAGGCATATGGAGAAGTTAAAAATTTCCTAAAAATATTAAATTCAATAGAACTCTCTCAAAAAAAAAAGTCGCTATTTGTTAGTGACTGATAGCTAAATTTATGCTATATTGTCAAAGAAGGAGCTAATAGCTTTGCTATGTAAATATCATTCTTTTTCCCAGTATGGGACTGATCACATTCTCATTCAGATCAGTAGTATTTTCTTCAGTTTAGTCCAAGAAGTATCAGATTTTCTGGAAAAGCATCTTTCCCCAAGCTTGCAAAAAAACAAAGAAAGGCTCTACACGATTATCTCCTGTTAAAGCAGTAATGCAATTGATATTTGCATGTTATGCTGCTGGTCACGGTTCTTAGTGTTTGCTTTTAAGGTAGCAGCATCCTTCCAAGATGCATTCTATGCTTTCCAAAAGATTGTCTTTCTTTTTTTTTCTTTTTTGACTTATTTCTTGGTCTGAAAAATATACAGATGTTCTCTGTATATGGAAAATTTAACAAAAGGAATTATTGTCCTAGAAGTAACAGAATAGGTTTTAACTTTTGTTTTTGTTTCTGGAAAAGTAGCATTTTTCTTCTCACAGAAAGAGACATATCAGCACATTCCATTATTAATTTTAAGATTATTTAGCTCAAGACTTCATCTCCAAGGGACTCAGTAAAAGCTATGTTGGTTACACTTTTTAAAAAGATATCATATCACTTTCATCCTTCATAAAGCATATTTTCAGACACTAAGTCAGAGAAAGGAGTTACCTCTATGTATCACTCAGGTCTCATCATGGTATCTGGTATATGAGAATATACAAGCAGTATTTACATGTGCGTTTTCCTAATGCTCTTAAAATTTAAATTAAACATTTATATTGCTGCTTCTCCACACCATAATATACAAAATTCCTCACTAAAAAAATGCTTGTAGTCTCGTGGGCCTACTAAATGTCCTCAAGAGTAGATACAAAAATTAATAAATGAACACAAGTGAAACGAACTGTACTTTATCTCTGAAGTAAAACTGTGCAATTTACTGGTTAGTGTGCTGTAGTGTCTAATTAACACAGTCAGCTAATACAAACATTTCTAAAGATGAAGCTTTTTTTTTCTCTGTCTCATTTGGATGACTTGAAATAAATGTGGCTATAAAATTATCAGCATATTTTGTGCTACAGAACTGACTGCTTCTCTTCATAAGCAGCCATAGATTGCTAACCTGATACCTGCTTAGATCAACTCCTTCAGATTGTCAGATTTAGTTAACAGCTCAGCGATATGCAAGGTTTTCCCATCCACCTTGATAATATGCTAGTATCAAATCATAGACCAGCTCCCAGATTACTAACAGAGTATCACTAATGTGTTAGATTTCAATATAAAGCTACTGACTCAGAATGAAGGTGCAAGAGGCGAATGTCAAGAGATATTTTTTATAACATATGTACATTCATTGTTGGTCTAAACCAAGATATAGTCCCAGTCTCTGGAGTTTTGTCCTTGAAAGCTCGTTAGATTTATCCACTACCAGCCTGGTGATCTACTGTGCTTCTTAAATTCAAAATTAAAACTATTTCAGTATTAGAATTCCTTTTCTCTTATCAGTTTCAAAGCTGCACTCTATTGTGATTCTATTATTTTTTACAATGTTTACATTACATTAATTTTGTCCACTTTCTCTCTTTATATTAACTCATTCAAAAGACTTAAACTGTTCAAATTTTGTGCCCTTTAAAGTGTGGATGACTTTTGGGGTAGTGTCTCTGAAATGATCTGGGTCCCGACTACGTCGTCTTCGGACCCACCTTGCTCCACGGCATAAGCCTGAGCAATGTTACTATTGGCTTATTGTACAAATTTATAAATGAAATAATGGAGAGAAACTGATAGAGCATCTTTAACCTGATTAGCACCCAAGCTTCTGTCAGATATCCTCATTAGCACCCTGATTTTCTGGAGCAGGATCAGTTGTTTGTTCTGCAAAAGTGTGGTGAAATCAAGGATTATAGTTTTGTTTATGGATTAGGTGCTCCTATTTTGGGAGTGATCTGAGAAAAAGTGCTTTGTGAAGTTAATGGCTCACCCACTGACTTCTGAATCAAAAATACCTTAGAAAAGCACCTAAGCACAGATAGTTTTCAAGAACAAGATACATTTTGTAACATACGGCACAGCAAAGTGCACTTGTGGTGCTTATGTGGTTAGATTTCTTTTGACATTGCATCTTTAATACAGAAGTTCAACTTCATAATCTGTGAGCTTCTGCATTCGATTAACATATTGTTTCATCTGAAAGACAGACAAAATTGTGGCATCTTTCTGGAACCTGAAGATTTTATGAGATATATTTGCTGTGACCTCCATTCTAGACATAGCATTATTCGTCAAAGACAAAGCAATCCAAAATTACATGCATGTAGGAGAGTCATTTCCCTGTTATGATAAAGCACACATCTTAAAGCTTGCTGAGGTACTATTTTGGCATTGTGCTAAAAAAGTGCACAACACAATAGGCATATCAGAGAGAAAAGAAAAACTGAAGGGAAAACTGTCTACAAAATCAATGAGACAAGAAGATAAACACTCTACTGAAGCACTGAATGTTCTGTGTGTCTTATACAAATCTTTCATATAAAAAACAGAAAGTGACATTTGATTTAAATGAGAAATTAGATAACTCTGACTTCAAAGGAGGAGGAGAAGATTGAATAGACAGATGAAATGAAAATGAAAAGGGCATTCTTCACCCATTATCAGTAGAAAAGGAACTGAAGGCTGAGGTTGCTGTCAAAGAGCACTCATGGGCAGCACATCCTGGTTTATTAGGAAAGTTCTGATTCTGTAAGTGCCCCAGGATAGTAGTTAATTTTTTTTAAAGCGTTGTTTTATCCRCCCACCCCTTCCTTTTTTTTTTGGCATAATTTATGACCAACACACCCAGATTTGTTGGTTCTCAGCTAGATACACCACAACCACCCCATTTATCTCTAACTTTCCAGAAAACTTTCAGTATATAGGTTTTCACCAGGAGGATTAACTAGAGAATATAGATTGCTTTGCTGGTTTTTATTTTTAAAGAGACTTAAAATGAGTGAATGCAATTCAGTGAGCTCTCACATTATAAAATTTGCAAGAAATATTACATTTTTTTTTAAAAAAAAGGTAAATTCTAAAAGCTAAAGCTGTAATGGTTCACAGGTAGAGAAAAAGCCACATTATTTTAATAACTGCTCAGAAAATATTATTTTTTAATATTATTGGGCTTTTAAATTATGTAAGAGAAGGAACTGTAAAAAATGGGGAAAAACAGATAAGAGTATTCTTTTCTTTATTCTGAATGATGGATTTATTGATTTTATTTTTATCAAAACTCATGTTCTTTCTGTTGAGACTAGAAAGACTCAACTTTCACATGATGTTAGCAACTGAAGCAGTGATTGAAAAAGTATTATTTTTTAATACAAAATGATTACAACTTGATTATTGGGAATGTTGGCTCATAGGTCATTTCTTTTATTTTCTAGATAAGGTTCTTCTTCAAAGTTTCACTGACACTTGCTTTGTATGCATCATAACCACACATCTTTGTGAAGTGTCAGTTTTCTCCTCTTTTTTTGTCACAGGTGAATAGCAGACCTGGCCATAAACTTAACCTTAATATTAAGATTCTTATCAAGAATCTGTGCTCTGTCTTCTGAGCACCAGAGTTACTAGTCAAAATACAGGTCTCTGAAAAAGCCATGTTGAGCCCTGCCTGAGCTGCGTATTGTCAGTGCTGTTTCTCAGCCTCGTATTAAATGGCAGTTAACTTTCCCTCTACTTCTGTTAAAAATCAATAAGACCAGAAGGATGATGAAGCCTTCATTCTGAATTCAATATAAAGCATTTTCAGTGTGTATTATGTGTGTGAAAGCCTTACAGCAACAAAAATACACACCGTTTGAGAATCTAGGGTTTATATGCTGAAATCCACATTTTATAGGCAAAGATACTTTACAGAAGGAATAACAGAATTTCATAAGGTCTGTTTTACTGAGATGATAGAAGAAATGTGTAAATCATTGGAAGATAATTTGACCAGGAAAGAGAATGAGGTAGAGGAGAGAACAACCCAAAGGAGATACAGAGTAGTCCAAGCAATGCATTACCTCCAAAAGCCTTCACAAATTAGAATTTGAAATCTTCAACCATCTATGGAATACAGGAGGCTGCCTGCAGCTTTTTCTCAACAGAGAGCAGTCAGAGGGGATTTGATATCTCTTATAGAGAAAGGATTACTACTTGGGGTGCAGCTTGGCCACTATAGAAGAAGAATGCACTGCTAAAGAAGTCTGAACAGAAACACAGATTTATCAGTTGTACTAAGTATTATTTTCATCTTCTTTTACAAAATATCTGAGGAGCTAGCTATTACAAATATGAGAGTTATAAGTTTCATAACAAAAACAAAGCCTATAACACTAATTCAGGCTTCTTTAACCCTTGGCTTCCACACAGAAGACAAGGATATCTCTATCTTTGACACTGACTGAACAGTTTTACCAACAGCAACAACAAAATGTTTTTAATTCTTTTTGTCTTCACTTTCTACTAAGTCAAAACAAATGCTGTAGCATCAAACCTACTGTGTACAGTCAAACTAACTATAACTTGTTTATACCAGGTCTGAATTTAGCAAAAAATAATCATGAAATAAAATCCAAATGCATAGGTGTTTATTGATGAAAAGCGTATTTACCATACTAATTTAGACAATCGATGTCTTACACCACACTTACAAGTTATAGAAGGTATCAATGAGAAATTCTCTTTAAAAATAAATTTAATAAAAGACTGTATTGTAGAATATCATTAGAGAGATCTAGGAAATGAAGAAAGAGCACTGAGAATCCTTCCCAGAAGGAAAGATGAAGCTCCTGGAGGGACCCAGGAAGGAGCAGCTACACAGGAAGTAATGATTAAGTTAAAATTTTTCAAAGGAACTTAAAAGAGCTTTGTAAGTCACTCTAAATGAAGCTTTTGGGCTGACACCTTCAAAAGAGCCTAAGATTCCGAAGAGTTCCTTTCTTAAATTGTATTAATTCAAAAGCAGAAGAGGAACAAATAGTTCAAATCCATTTCATAGGAGTGTACCAAAGAAGACCAGTTTAAAATGAGTTAATTTAAGGACATACTAGGGACATCATAAACACTGTCAGTAAATCAGTGATACTGAGAATTATCTGCTTTCATAATTCTTTATCTTCTGATGTCTGAAATAGTCTCCTCACCAGAAAAAAATTATGTGTATTACTCAACAGAATTGAGGATGAGAGCATGTCTAAAGAAGGAAAAGAGACAACTGTGATGAAACTCCAAAATGTTTCGCTATATCTCAGTTACAAAAAAAAAAAAAAAAAAAGCTTTACCATACAGATTATTATGTCCTTTTGTATTCAGGTATAGGTTATGTGAAGATTTCTTACTATGGTGATACTATGTACCTACAACAGGATTTAATCCCAATTGTGCTTACAGAGTCTTACATGAAATTTCCATAGCATTATGTCCCCACTTTGAGATGCAAAACCTAGTCTACTAAGTTAAGAAGATATAGCTGTTCTTCTTTCACATCCAACCAAATCACAACATGTGGACAAGATGATTTTCTTGTCTATTTTGTTTGCATGTTTATTTTGAATTCAGTACTAAGATTCTATTTTTAACTATACATACTGTTTCTTGATACTAATGAAATAAATGTTTGTGCTAACAGATATGATCATAGTGTATTAAGAGGAGGGTGTTACTTGAGAAAAAAAATTCACTATTTCTTAACAATCTCTCGTTCCTCCTGATTGCATTATTTTGTTTTTATTGATGGCTGTTACAATGGATGAGTCTTCTGTGGGTTTTTTTGCCCATTTGTGGAATAAGTACGACCTGAACCAAAAAGGTTTTCCAGGATGTCAATTCATTCCAAACTAAGAGCTTGTATTTTCAAAATGTCTGAAGTTTTGGAGTGTTTCATTGTATTTCACAAAATTATTGAATATCAATAATGGCAGCAATGTCTACTGTATGTTCCACAACTGCACAGCTAGTGTTGTGTCCTTCTGTATTGCATTTGACTGTCCCAGACATCTATAAACAGTATATGCCTACACACTGGATCACAGCAGAGTGAAAAGGTTCTCAAAGGTACAGATATAAGTGTGCACACTGATCAACCAAATTACATCATGCATGAGATCACTGTAGGTAAATTTATCTTCCTTCTAAGCATTAGCTCATTCTGTGGGAAATCTGTAACTGAAGCAAATTAAAGTGTCTCAGAGAGATTTTCTTCAAAAGAGGACATAATTTCTTCACACAAAGACCTGCACCATGTAAAATAAGAAATAAGAATTTGTTTATAGATACTTAACTATTAATACATATTTATTTTCCAACCTGTATTGAACTTTTTCTTAAAACCTTCTGAAACCTAATTGCCTTCATGACCAAGGTAGGAGGAAAAAGCTCATTAGTGCAGTTTTTATACTTTCAGCTGACAGAGTCATTTCTAGACAGGATGGACCTTGAGATTTTATCTGAAACATTTCCCAAGAATACTTTTCTAATTCATAAATGTTTTACAGAAATGTCAATTTCAACAAAATTTTTAGCGTATTAGTAGACATAACAAACCCAGCAAATGAGAAAGGATGAAAGACTTTAAAAAAAAAAAAAAAAAAAAAGGAAAGCCTTAAAAAAAAAAAAAAAAAAAAAAAGGAAAACAAAACAAAAGCGAAAAAGGGGAAAAAAAAAGCACTGTTTGCTTGTAAACTTTAACAGGTTGCCACTGGTAAAGTTGCAACGTATTTTTGGAGAGGCTGTACTCCTTGTCCAAAACATATCTACAGCAGGTACTGCAAAAATAACATATTCAGAGTAAAGAAATATAATACATCACAGCTGTTGCTGCTGTTTTATTTATGTTTGCCTCTCCTACAGTCTAAAATGCTTAAAATTCTGTAGTTTTCCATATTAGCAAATAAATTCAACACATTAGGCCTGGATAACAATTAGCACAGAATAAGGCAGGGGTGATTATTACCTGGCCTGTGAAAATGCCAGAGGCTGCCTTCAGCTAGAATAGTAAACTGTTGAACAGCCCAAGATTCTGTTAAACAGATAACTATCAAAAACTGTCAGCACAAGCAAGCTGACTTTCATTTTAAAATAAATGAATAAAGAAAAATAGAGATCAGCAAACAGGCATGCAACATTATTTTCTGGCATCTCCAAAAGAATTAATAAAAATGTGCTGAAGGATAGGAGGAGTGCACAAGAAGTAGAAATGAATGATTAATGTGTACTCTTTAAAAATGTTCAGTATCAAAAATGAAACTTTGGAAAAAAATTGAAAGCAGAAAGTGAAATGTGTATTTTGTCCGTATATCAGACACATGTTAAGAGAAAACATAATAAGAGCTGTGAAAACTAGTTTATTTTTAACTTCAAGTCTGTGAAAAAGTTCCTACTGTGTGATAAAATCGTCTGCTAGAGAAAAAGAGTTAACAATCAATCTGCAATAATTGTTTTCAGTCACTACAGATGAGAAACTGCCCTCTGATTTGTAGAATGTGTTAAAAATCTCATGATGCACTTCAGACTGAAGTAAAGGTCTCTAAAAACAAGACTGAAATCTTTAACACTTCAGGGAACAGGCAGAAGAGGGAGCAGCGGATGGATGGAAGAATGGATGGATGGATGGATGGATGGATGGATGGATGGATGGATGGATGGATGGAAGAATGGATGGATGGATGGATGGATGGATGGATGGATGGATGGATGGATGGATGGATGGATGGGTATCTTTCCTTTTGGTCCATCCATGTGTATTCTTGCATGAATTTCAGAACAAATTATACATCATTCTTCAGTCCTTATCCAGTATGTAGCTCATCAGCAAATAACATCTAGTGTAATGGAGAGTAAGCAAATGTGAAGTTGCTGAAGAAAGTAATGATTTTTGATTCACTTAAGTCAGTGTTCAATTTAAATGATTCTGCATGAGCATCTATCTTGAGTTGTTCTGTGCATCTCAATATTCAGAAATTGTGGGATATGGTAATACTACTCTGATGTTGCTTTTTATTCTTCTTGATTCATCTACCTGGATGGTGACAAGTCAAATGCTACAGATTTTGCTTCCTTATGCAGAAATCACAAAATGGTTTTTTTGAAAGAACACTTTTTGAAATACTTAATGAGGGCTGCACATAATGTACATCATAATACTAGAAATAAAGAAATAGCAAAATAAACTAAAACTGTAGTATTTCATGCAAAAAAAAAGAAATCTGACATTTCTTATTTTATTGCCTCATGTGATGTTAAGGAAAATGGATCAAGCACCACATAAAAAACAAACTTTTCATCTATCTATGCATAGACTATTTTTTTTCTGGTCACCTACATTTCACTGTTTATGCTTTGCAGGGGTACTACTTCAAGTCAAAGTGCTGCAAATTTATACTCCTTTCACCACCAGTTTTATTCTTTCAAGTAGTCTCAGAGTAAGCTCCAATTCTACTTACAGTTTTTCTATTGTGGAAAGGATGTTGGTTGTCATTTTTTTCCCAGCACTGTGATGCAGCACAGATATGTGCTGTCATGCTTCTAGGACACTTGAGGAAAGCAAGCAACTGACTTCAAACCGAACTTGCACATTTACTGTGTATCAAAATATAGTCATGGGGGGAGGGGAGCAGAGCATTTAAAGATGCCTCATCTTGAAGTCTTCTTCCTAAACACTGTCTTTCAAAACCACTGAAAATTGTTTCTACGAAGAACTGTCCACTTTTCAGCTACCTCATTAGCAGATGAATTCATGTTAGCATTAAGAAATTCTTACTTGCTTTATTTATAATTTATTTGAGGTAGGTGCTGTTTTGCTTATCTGTTCTTTCTAAGATTTTTTTTTTCCCCTCAGTGCTCTGTTCATTTATTAGATGCTATAAACTTTGGAGCATAAACAGTCATGAGCACAGGATATTCACACTATCCCTTTGGCTTATAATTCATTTTCTTTCTAATAATACAGAGTTCTTTTAGGTATTTTGCTTTTAAATGACCTTCTCTTGTCCTATCCAAGAAGGTAGCATAGTCTCAAATGGGATTTCCTAATGAATGCAAAAGTATGTGACTGTGGTCTGATTATTCATTCTATCAAATAGAGAAAAATCCTAAGTCTCCAAGGATAATAAAAGCTGTCTTCTATCCCATTTATCAGATGAGGAAATCACTCCAGAAAAATCAGTAATCAGAGGGGAAACTGATGGAATTTACAGCAGCAAATTTTGACCAAGTTCTATGCTTCCTTTCCCTGGAATGATGTGCATAGCGCAGCTTTGTGCTCCTTTAACTCTTCAAGACCGAGTCTACTCCAAATCATGGCAACCAGAAAGATAAAGTTTAAAGAAAAGGACTTTGGAGTCTCAGTAGGCAGCAAGTGGAATGTGATCCAGCAGTGCTCTGGCAGAAAAGAAGGTCAAATTTTGACCAAGTTCTATGCTTCCTTTCCCTGGAATGATGTGCATAGTGCAGCTTTGTGCTCCTTTAACTCTTCAAGACCGAGTCTACTCCAAATCATGGCAACCAGAAAGATAAAGTTTAAAGAAAAGGACTTTGGAGTCTCAGTAGGCAGCAAGTGGAATGTGATCCAGCAGTGCTCTGGCAGAAAAGAAGGTCTACAAAACCCTGACCTGCATTACCAGGAGCACAGCCGGTAGTAGAGTTCTCTGTGAAAAGATTTTTTTTTATATATATATGTGACGGAAAGACAGTCAATGGGACCAAACAGTAAGTTTTACCATGAATATAATTGTCTTCATAGCTTAACGAAAGTAAATCTTTCTTCTCACGTAATAGGTGTAAGTAAAACAGAAGCAATGAATAAGCAAAAAGTGTAACAACTTTGTCTACATAGCTATTTTTGATAGAGATAGGACTTTTTGAAGTGATGGGATTTTTGATTAAGATGATATTACATGAAAAAAATGGATAGGTAACATACAGTGAATCATTACCATAAATGAAAGAATCAAATAATAATGACTTGCTTTGGATTTTATCATTGAATTTTTCCAATAGGAAAGACAATAGAGGCAAGTGGGCCAAAATTTTCTACACAAGCCAATGGTGCACTCAAGAGACATAGCCTAATCTCTTGTATTCAATCAAATATTCAGATGCTAACAATGAAAAGCTCTTATCTGAAGACTATTTAGTTCTTACGTTAAATTCAATGAACTTCAGTGAACCAACTGGGTCACAAACAAATCCTTCAATCCCTAGTGGTTGCCAATTCTGGCCAAGTGTTTATCCCATAATCATAAGACAGGAATAAGTCTGTTCAATCAAATACAAATCTCACAGTAACTTACAAGTGTACTTTTTCTGCGAGGAAGCAAAAATAGAGGTAGTAATCACTACCACTGAAATTAAAGGTAAAATGTGGCAGAAAACAGTCTTATTACACTGGCATTATGAAACATCCTGAAAACAAAAGTTTCTGAAAGATTATTATGAATCAGAGCTAATTGTTAAGTATATATTTGGGCTACACACAGTGGAGAAAACAAAATGCAGTTTGTAATTTTTAAGTGCCAATAAAAAATCTCTTTTTTTTTCTAATTTAAATTATTTTCAAATTTTCATGAGCTGTTACTTTGCAACCTTGTTGCAGAGTTAAATCAGAAGTTAGCTGCTGCAACATAAATCTCACTATGATTTTTTTTTTAATAAAAAGCTTTTTTTTTTTTTTAAGAACTTTCAGCAAATGTTTAGGTGGAAAAATATTAGAAAGTGCCATTTTTCTGAGGAAGCCATATATGTGGGAATTTACATTCAAGAACTTGGAGACCAACTTGTGCCTCCTAAAAAAAAGTATGTACACATGACATGATTTCATATATAAATACCTAGTTGGTATGCATAGATGCAGTTGTGTATATGTATCTGCTCTGTTTGCAAGCTCAGCTTTCTGTTTTCAAAAAATGGGTGCCCTAGGTTTAACACTGCTTGTGCCTGTCCTATTTGTGCTATGCAGTACTCCATAAGTAGTTTTTATAGAGAAGAGTATATTGAACATGAGAAGTGATGACATAACTGCCTCTTTGCTTATTTATAATAAATTTCTTTCTTAGTAATAGAGAATGTCATGAATGCAATTTCTATTTTGCTAGCTTGAATAAGTGATACCATGAACTAACTCCTTCTTCTCAGCAAATGTTGAACGGAATCTTATTTCTGGAATCCACTGTCAGCAAATCACTCATGGCCTAAGGGATTCAAAGGAGGTTCTGAAAAGCCTACCCACAAGCTATCATTTAATAGCAATATAAGAAGGTTTTTTCCAATTCACATCACAGTAAATCCCAGTGCTTCTTGACCTCTCATCTCTATGTCATCTGAGCTGCTCACAATATATTTCGGTGTTATGGGGAAGGATGTATCTTGTCCATCCTTCTATGAATGGGAGAAAGTATGGCTTTCGGGTGTGTTTACTTCTGAATCATGGGGCCCAGCACTGAGGTAGTCCATGCGCAGTCAGGTAGGGAGTTACTTATTCTCCCATACACAGATGAACAAGCCAAATCAGGAACTAGCTCCATTTTATTTCACTTTCCATAAAGGGAAAGTTCTTCAAAAAAATTTTTTTTCTTCCCCCTTTTGCTTTATTCTTACACTTTATTTTTCAGTCTTCTAAGTTCTAAACATTACACCATGACACAAAATGAGCTATAAATGCTAGTACACACATGATCAGCTATTATCTTTCCAAGCTAAAAACAGCTTATGCTACTAAATAAAAATAGAAAGCTATGTTATAACAGGTTCAAGCAAGTAAAGACATGGGCGTTAGAAAGCATGATGGACAGGGATTGAACCTTGCAGCTGAATGAGCAGGGTAAATGATAACAAGCTCTAGTGATAGAGCTAAGACTAAACAACAAGCTGCACTAAAGGGAAAAAAAGCCCTCTGAACATGATATGTCAGCAATATAAAGCCATAGGACAGATTATCCGGGAGTATAACAATGATGAAATTAGCCTTACTAACTCCAGAGTTTACAAACAGCATTATACAAAGCACAGATAAGGTATTTCTATCTGCACATAAACAAGGAATGTTAAACCACCCCTTTCTTAATTTTGAAGTTAAGATTTATTTGTAAAAGCTATATGGATTAAATACAGACAGAATCCATACCTGTAGAAGTGGAAAGGCTACTATGCACATTGCCTTTAAATTGAGAAAGAATTTGGTTAATGAAATGGTGAGAACAAAAGTCAAACCTTAAATCTGTCGGGAAAAAAAAAGTATCAATAACCACACATCATACCAAATATACCCACATCAAATGAAACATATAAAAAAAGTCTCTTTTGGCAGACTATATATGCTGTGAGGGAAGGTATTTTTAGTAATAGATGCTGGCTATTGTTGATTCTGGCTGCAATGTCATTTCAAATAAATTAATTCAAAATTAAGTGACTTTAACCAAATATTAAGTATTACTTACATCTTGGAATAGTGGTTCAAATCCCAGGATACATTTTTCTTTCTTTCTTTTTCTGTTAACTTCAACAGAAGATAACAGAATTATTTCACTTCATATCTAAGCTAAGCAGTAAACCAAAAAACAGTGTTCAAATGCCTAATTTTTGGCCCATACTAAAGCGTATTTCTACAAGATGGATAATGGAAAGATGGAAGCATACTTTATTGCCATTCAGTATCTTGCTTTCAATCCTAACAGTGGTAACCAACTTATCTGTAAACAGATGAACCACATTTCTTGAGTTGCAGATAGTCACCTCAGACTAGAGCTGAGACCCTGCCCAGTACCAAAGTGAAGCATCATTGATTGAACTCTGTTGATTTGGTAAAGGATTCTTCTTTCAGTGTCTGTTAGTCCCCCTTTCATTAGAATAATCAATTCAGATGTTCCAAAGGGAACCTACCTTCACAAAATATATACTTTCAGCTACATATTGCTTCAAACACAAACATAGTTGTTCATTATTATGGCCTAAATAATTTTTTAAGAAAATTAAATTCAAGATTGTCTGCAGTAGCTTGGTTTTGGCACTGATTTTAAGGAAAAAAAGAAACAATAATTAAACAAATAATCAAATGACAGGAGTCTAACAAAATATTACAATTTTAGCATCTTCTAATTAAAAAATGATTTTTCAGGTATTATTTGGCATGTACATTTTTTCTTTTTTATCTAACTCATCAATGTTATCAGTAACATTTTTCAGAAAACCCATAATCCTATGAGAAGGATAATATGTATTTTCAAAATACAAGTATGATTGACAGTGGGAAAAGCTTTTTACTTAGTTCCTCTCTTTCCTTTTTGCTAGACTATCTCAATGTGATATGATCAAATTTTCTCATTACACTTGACAGTTGACATGAAATCTTGTTTGTAAATGCTTTCTATCCCAACATTGAAAGAAAATCAGAGAAGATATAGGGATAAACAGTACCTTTAAGTACAATAATGGTCTTGACATTGTAAATGGCAGAAGATAAAATCTCTTGGAATATTAACTACCCTTCTCCAGCTCTGCAGGATATATTTTTTAAGAAGGTATTATTAAAAGCATAGCAAAAGAACTTAGCCATTTTAATTTTTAGTCTTTTTCACCATAATCTTAACAATAGGGAGGTATCATCAACAAATTTGCTGAGGGAGCACTCCATTCCTTCATCCAGGTCATTGATGAATAAGCTGAACAGGACTGGACCAATCATTGACCCCTCGGGGACATCGCTAATTACAGGCCCCCAACTGGACTCCGCACTGCTGATCATCACCSTCTGAGCTCTGCCATCCATCCAGTTCTTAACCCACCTCACCGTGCACTCATCCAACCCACACTTCTGGAGCTTGCCCAAGAGCATGCTGTGAGGGACAATATCAAAAGCCCTTGCTGAAGCCAAGATAGATGACATCCATAATGTGAAATTACATGAAATTATATGAGTAATATGATGACATCCATTATATGRATTGTACGAATGATATGAAATGATATAAAATGAAATGGTTCGAAAATAAGTTGATCTAAAGTAACTCTTCCAATTCCAACATGAAAAATAAGTATGTCATTGAAGTGAATATTTCCTCTCTAAGCATGTGGAAGACAAGAAAATGATCAGCATGGATTCATATAATCGTGCTTAACAATCATCTCCCGTGATGGGATGACTGGCTAGATGGAGGACAGCAGACCAATGGTTGTTTTCTACCTCAACTTCAGCAAAGCTTCTGACACTATCTTCCATAATATCTTAATAGACAAGATCAGGAAGTTTGAGTTAGAAGAGTAGAGAGAAGTGAATTGAGAACTTGATGGATGGTAGGTGTTGGAGGACTGTAATCAGTGGTGCTGTCTAGTTGGAGGCCTGTAGCTAGTGGTGTGCCCCAGGGATCACTATGGAATCCAATCCTGTTCAATTTATTCGTTAGGGAGCTGGATGAAGGATCTTGCACCTTCAGCAAGTTTGCTGATAATACAAAACTATGAGCAGGGGCTTAAAGCAGAAGGCAGTGCTGTCATTCTGTGCAGAGTCCTGAGCCACTGAAGAGACAGGCAGAGAGGAACCTCCTGAAGATCATCCAAGATAGGTGCAGGGTCCTGCACCTGGGGAGAAATAACCCCAGGCAGCAGTATAGGCTGGGATATTGACCTGCTGGAAAGTAGCTCTGCAGAGAAGGACCTGGTACACAAGTTGACCAACCATGAGCCAAGAAGGTCAATGGGATCCTGGGCAGCATTCAATGCCAGTAGGTGGTACTCCCTCTCTGCTCAGAGCTGGTTAGGCCACATCTGGAGTATTATGTCCAGTTCTGGGGTCCCCAGTACAAGAGGGGCATGGAAATACCCAACAGAGTCCAGAGCTCCTGCATGAGGAGGGACGAAAAGAGCTGGGCCTGTTTCTTCTAAAGAAGAGAAGGCTGAGACAGGATCTTTTCACTTCTTGCAAAGGATGTGTCAAGAGAATGAGGCTATACTCTTCAGTGGAGGCCAGCAACAGGTTGTGTGGAAAATCTCACTGTCAAGAACCGAACGTCCATAAAGGAGACAGAGGAATCCTAAAACTTTATCCAAATAAAGGGAGAGCCTACGAGGGYATATGCCTGTGGGGTCTCTCAAATTACAAGAGGGTGCATCCTCCCTTTATCCTGTTTTCCTGACTGAGGTATGCCCTCTCTTTTTCCCTATAGCTAAGGTACTCAGAAGTTACAGACCTCCTGGCCCACCTAACGTATGTTGCTTCTTGATATGTTCCCCCTCCCTGGTCATACATTGCATGTCAAATTAAAGTGACTTTATGCCTGCCCTGGGTGTGAAAGTTAATATGCATTAGCTCATTACACTTGTACCTACTCTGCTRAGGTTCATTCTGTGGTCAGTTGCTGATAAGGATCTCCCCACCCTCTCTCCTGTTTTCCCTTGAGGTCAATTGCACCCAATCACACATGTATAGTGTGACCTCCCTGTCTGTACTCCCTAGGCCTGTTCACCAAAGAATGTGAAGGGTTTCACACATTTGTAAAGACACAGCTGCTTTGTTCTGCTCAAGGGCAAGAGGCAACACCATAAAATGAAGCATAACAAAATTCTACCTGAATTTGAAAAAACACTTTTTGATTGTGAGGAAAACAGAGCACTGGAACAGGTTGCCCAGAGAGATAGTGGAATCTCCTTCTGTGGAGATATTCAAAACCTGCCTGGATACAACTCTATGCAACACGTGACCTTGCTTGTGMAAGGCAGCGTTGGACGAGATGATCTTCAGAGGTCCTCTCTACCCTTAATCATTCTGTGAATATGTGATATGGATAGAGACTTACAGGTAATTTTATTCCTCTTCACAAAAGTGGAGATTGGAASGATCCAAAATAAGGACAGAAGTTCACAGCACAGGATTACATTTATTGCTGTATTCTCCCATAGGAGAAAAAAAAAGACATAATTACACACAAAACTCTTTAGTGAAAATGTGGCAGAGAGTACAAGTGCAAAGGAGGAGGAAATGCAATCTACTACGCTGCTTTATTACAAGAGCTTTGAAACTTCTTAAGCCAGTTTAAATTCTTCACTGTTGTTTTTCATTCAATTCAGTATTACAGATTACCAACTTAYAGATACAAAATTGTATCTGTAAATGCCCTTGTTCATATCTTTAAGATATTTAATGCTAATACAAAGCACACTACACTTTTCTTTAGATACTGAAATAGGTACAAAATAGAAATACTTGGTTAATACAGAAAATAAGTTCAAGAGTCTACCAAAAATGAACTGATCATGTGGCAGTGAACTCCTGGATGGTTAATACCATGTACAGATATTGTTAAAATGTAGTTAACATAGTAGCTTATCTCAGCTTTCCAAAGGAGAAAGTGATAGTATGGAGAAATAAATTTCAAACAAGGCAAAGGAGCTTTGTTGAACACTCAAAAGATGCCAAAGTGCAAGGTAATAGCTCTTTGAAGCCAGTTACAATGAAATAGCATCGGTTTCAATGCAATATGTCATTAAGGCATGACATGCCAGGTGAAACATTTCACAGAGCAATTTATTAAAACAGATCAGTATGTGTGGTTTAAAAAAAAAAAAAATGTGAATCCAAATACAGAGTTCATGAACAAGTAAACAATCATGCACAGCATATTTTTAAAGACTTCTGTGGTGTATCTTTGAAGATTTTTSCCCTCTGTCATCACCATTTATGCAGTCCTAGAGAGGTCTGGTGACCTAAAACAATCAAAGCCTGAGAAAAGTGGGAGGACGGAAAACAGAAAATATTTTAAATTCAAGACCCACAGATCAGATAAAGTAAGAAGGCATCATTTACACATGGATTAAGCCTTTATTAGATTGCTACAGGCTTTTCAGTAATGATCTCAACACAAMGAATATATACTGAAATTCCTTTTGTGAGAAATCCCCTTGGACCAAGASACGGTCTATCTGATAAAACCTATGTCAGCAGACTTGAATGCAAATTTTTTTCTATAGTCATCTTCAMATGAATAGATGCATGTTTGACAGTTTGCAGACACAATAAGACAAAGAAAATGGAAGAACAATTGGTCTAACCATTGTAGTCATTTATCCAATTCTATTTCCAYTTAAATCAAAAAGCTTTGCTTACCAGACCAAGCATTTCCCATCTATGAAACACYTTGTAAAAACAGACTCCCTATTATCCTAGTAAAGTATTCCCCAAAAATAAATAGAAAAATGAATAAAGAATCTTTCATCAGTGAGAAAGGCAAAATTGCAACAAGATTTCACATGTGATAGAATTCCTTCTGAAGAACGAGCATTTAAAATATTCTCCAGGTGGCAGACTGTTATATTTATTAAAGGATCTAGTTTTTGAACTGCAGTTTACTTATTTTGCCAGTACTATTGTAGAGCTGAGTTAATGATTTTTCAATTGTATGCCTGATAATCTAAGATTTAAAGCAGTTTTCCTACTTTGAAAAAACTTTTTAGATATATTTGGAACACTTGCATAAATTTAAGTAAATATTTAGATGATGACCACTCCAGAGCTGATTATACATTACCTGAAATTCCTTCACTACATTAAAGCCACTTGTGCCCAAACAGTTCACTGCTTAKGCTAGGAGGAAGGCAATTGTGGATTTTAGCAGCAATGTTGTTTTCCATTTAATAGATCTCCCACAATATTCACCCAATTAACAACTAACTTTAAATACTAACCTTGAAAATACAGAACTTTGGGACATTCGTGTACTCACATTATCATATACTCTTAGTGGGGGAAAAAAGTACATTCCTGTCCCCATCGTATTCTCACTGTGTTCATGAAACCTGAAGGCTGCTTCTGGCAATTCACCTGGCTGCCCTTTGCCTTTTATCAGTTCCACTATCTTTTACAAAATATAAAGTGACTTGTGGTGTCAGGAGAGCACCCATAGCAATAATCCATGTCCAGTACAGCGCAGAATAGATGTATGTGAGACATAAATCTCAGAAGGGACAGAAAGTAACTTCTCAGAGTAAAAAGTAGAAGGACCAGACTATGACATTGGCCTACTCTGGATGTGATATTGAATGGCTTGTTCTTGTGGGAAAACACAGTGAGTCTTCCTGCTTTCTGTAGGAGTTTCAGTATTCTTCAGATAGTGAGCTTATTCTACAACTCTGATATTTTAGCAAGCTCTTTCCTGTGTGTCAAAACAACTATAACATCAAAGAGAAAAAGAATAAGAGAGAGCCTGAAGTGGCTGCATGCATAGTCAGCAACAGATCCGTTTTGCCTTCTTCATTCTCCTGGGTATTCATCAGGGCTAGGAAAAATCTGCTTTTTCCTGGGCTCAGCTATATATTTAAAAAATAAAATAAAATAACTACTTAGAACAAAACACAGCAAACTAGGTCCCCATGAACTTTTTATATCTGTTCAATATATAATAATAAGGTTCAGATACATGGAATCTCCTTATTTTGGCAAGACATTAGTTACATTATCATTACATTTTTTCAGGGAAAAAAGTGATGATCTCAAACTGACAACAATGTTTACTAATTGCTTTATTATCACAAAAGTAAGTTCTACCCCTCTGTTTCTGATGGTTAAAAAAAAAAAAAAAGTATACAAAAAATGAGCTGGATAGAGAGGTATAAGCTATTCCTTGACTGAAGGAGAGTCTAATGAAAGGAATCAAGCAAAATGAGACAAATACAATCATCAYGAAACTTCATATTAACAATTCCCTATTAGGAAGCCTAGAAAGTCAAGTTAAGTTAATAAAAGATAAGCATCTAGACAACTGCTGTTTAGTGGTGAATAATGAAGTACTCTTAACTAACTGGGACTTTCCATTCATCAAGTCAGAGGTTCTCCAGTAAATGCAAAGGAATAAGTTATGCATCTTGCTTTTACACACACACACAAAGTTAAATACATAAAAGCAAAGTGGAGAACCAGGAAACTTGGCAGCCAGCTCTAGCTGCTATATCTTATTCAGGCAACTGGTAGATGAGATCTTATGTAAGACACCTCTTAGGAGTAGAGGAGTTCAACAAAAAAAGTAGGTCAGACAGCAGCCCCCAAGTGCAAGGACGGTCCACTGCAATAGTTCAAGAAAATGAGCAGGCTTATCAGGAAACCTGCTGGGCTAAGCAGAACACTCGAGACGAGAAAAACTAGAGTAATGGGCGGTGGGGGGCAGTGAGTATGCCTGAGACAGAGTGTGTGCATGCTTGGAGAGAATGTGTGAGTGTGAATTTGAGTGTGAGTGTGCACTCTCATGAGTGTGCACTCCCGCAAGTGTGCACTCCCATTGAGCTCTAAGCACARGCTAGTTTTAATTTACAGGACTTTAAATGTGTAAGAATTTAAGTGTGAGTGAGAGTGAGAGTGAAGGGGGTTGGGAGCAGGGCTGGGAGAGAGTGTGAGAAAGTGAGAGTGTGAGAGTGTGAGTGTGAACATGAGTGTGAGTGTGGAGGGGGTGGGGTGCCGGTCTGGGAGAAAGTGTAAGAGTGTGAGAGTGAGAGTGATTGTGAGAGTAAGAGTGAGTGTGAAGGTAGTGAGGGGCTGGGCTGGGAAAGAGTGTGAGTGTGTGAGAGTATGAGTGTGAGTGTGAATGTGGAAGAGTGGGGGTCAGGGCTAAGTGAGAGTGTGAGAGAGAGTGAGTGAGAGCGTGAGTGAGAGCGTGAGTGAGAGTGTGGGGTTGAGGGCGCGAGGTTGAGAGAGAGTGTGAGAGTGCGTGGAGTATGAGAGTGAGTGTGGAGGGGATGCGCAGCTGGGATGGAAGGGAGTATGAGTGTGAGGATGGAGGGGTGGGAGTTGGGCCTGGGAGAAAGTGTGAGAGTGTGAGTGTTAGTGTGAGAGAGTGAAACTATGGGAGTGTGAAAGTGAGAGACAGTGAGAGTTAGTGTGAGTGTGAGTGTGAAGGAGGTGGGGACTGGGAGAGAGARTGTGAGTGTGAGAGTGAATGTGAATGTGGAGAATGTGAAGGGAGGAGCTGGGAGAATGTGTGAGACTGAGAATGAGAGTGAGTTTGTGAAGAGGGTTGGGGAGGCTGGCTGGGAGACAGTGTGAACTCTGGTGAGTGAGCACTCCGGCGAGTGTGCACTCCCGTGAGAGTGCACTCCCATTGAGCTCTAAGCACAAGCTAGTTTTACTTTACAGGACTCTAAGTATGGAAGAATTTGAGTGTGAGAGAAAGTGCGATCGTGAAGGGGGTTGGGGGTCGGGGCTGCAAGAAAGTGTGAGAGTGGAGGGTGTTGGTGCTAGAAGAGTGTGAGTGTGGAGGGGCTGAGGTGCAGGGCTGGGAGAAAGTGTAAGAGTGTGAGAGTGAGTAGGAAAGTAAGTGTGAGTGTGAATGGGGTGGGGGCAGGGCTGGGAAGGAGAGTGGGAGTGTGAGAGTGAATGTCAGTGGAAGTGTGGAGGTGGTGGAGGGCAGGGCTGGGAGAGAGTGTGAGCGAGATCTCCCATGAGTTTGAGCATGCTTAGAGAGAAAGTGTGAGAGTGAATTTGAGTGTGAACCTGCACTCCTGTGAGCGAGCACTCCCGYGAGCGCGCACTACCATTGAGCTGTAAGCACAAGCTTGTTTTAATTTATAGGACTCTAAGTGTGGAAGAATTTAAGTGTGAGTGTGAGAGTGAAGGGAGTTGGGGGTCAAGGCTGGGAGAGAGGATGAGAGAGTGAGATTGTGAGAGTGGAGGGGGTGCTAGTCCTAGAAACTTTATTCATTGTACATAGATGCAGGAAAAGTTTATGCCCTGCATTAAAAAGAAATTTAAAAAGTGTGTATAAAAGATGAAGGGAGTGCTAGAAGCTAATGAAGATAAAATAACAGATTGCAAAAAAACATAGACAAAGAGGAGACTGAACTCGGGAGATGGAGGAATGGACTCATTTAAAAATAACATTTTTGATGAGACAGTAGCAGTTATGAATAATCCTTTAGGTTATTTATAAATCAGTTATATGATATTAATGTGATATGATCAGAAATGAAACATCAGTAGCTTTTATATTAAATAATCTAATCAARAGTGTAAGAAAAAGAATGGAAAAGGAAAGAAAGAAAATTACTGCAAAACCCATGGAAGAATAGCTACTCTTGTTATTAAAACTGAAAAAATAGTTGGACTCTGTAACACAGTAATACATCCTAGTTTGAACTTAAATACTTAGTGCCAGGGTGTGGTCTCTGGTAACAGGGTCTGTGAGATGCTCAGATGAGGCTGCTTAGGGTAATTAGGGCCTGCTAGTGCATTCATAACCCTATTTTGTTGTTGTTGTTTTTTGCTTTTCTCTTCCTTTTTTTTTTTCATATTTTCTTTTTTCTTTCTTTCTTTCTTTTCTTGGATGGAATTGTTTGAACTATTCAAGCAGTGGTTTAATATCACAGAAATCAATAGGAACAGCAACATGAAAATTCTGTAAGATTGTGTATGGGAACTAAGTCAAACAAGAATGAAGTACTGTAGCTCACAGACCTCTTCTCAAACCAATGTGCTTGACTCCTTTAGGTCCTTTTCTTCCCTGGAGATAATAGAAGTCCATACTATGCAAGCATATGAGACTAATAATAGCACCCATCACCACATCATACTATTAACACAAATGATGAAAGCAGGAAGGCCAACAAAATCACACATGAATCACACAAACTTAACAGACAAAAAAAAAAAAAAAAAAAAAAGGTGTACATTGCCTCTGCCCTGACTCCTACTGTCTCAATAAGGAAAGCATCAAAGTTGTGGTCTTGATCATAATACTGGTGGAAAGGGCAACAGAAAGTTACAGGAAGAGAGAGACAAGGTGCTGCAGAAGTTCCATCAACAGGGGAAAAAGCTTCAAGTAGACAAAAAAGCCACAGGAAGAAATAGAATTGTTCTATCTATAGCATGGATAGCTAGAGAATTTGAAAAAGTGTTGGAAGAATGAATGTTTTCCCTAAAGCAGAAATGTCACTGTATCCTCACTAGACCTAGTTTTATGTCATGAGCCTAAGCAGCTCCTAGAAAGTATACAATAGTATTTGGGTCATCATTTTGAATACAAGGAATAATTCCGAATGGTTGAAACCCCATCTTATAATATGAAGATTATAAGAAAAAATGCAACAAGGTCAAAGGAAAACAATAGAAGTGAAAAGAGAAATAAATAACACTGTATTGACTCTGCTATTGATTATAAGTATGAATACTGTAAGTATGAATATGAGTCGGTATAAGAAATTGCAAGATAAAAAGAGATAAAATCAGTATGGCAAAAGTACTCTTTAAGACAACAAATAAAAGCAGGGTGTATTAGTTTTAAAAGAAGTTTACAGTCTAGATATTAGTCCATGTTCAACTCTGTTTTGTGTCAAAAGTGAAACACSTAGAATGTAGCAAGCTTTCCCTAGATATTGAAAAAAGCGATGACTCAGAGAAGAGGACAACTGATGGAGCTGTGGTGAGCCAACCCAGGCAATCTGTTAACCAGTGCAAGAAAAAGGAAAACATTTTCCCTTCAAATAAATGAAAAAGAAAATACAGGTTAGTRATTTAAACTGTGAAACATAATCATTAATGTATTTTAGAGTAAAACAGTGTACGGGTTAATTGAGACAGCAATAACAATCATAAACAACACAGCTGTAGATATTAATAAAGACCAAATATTCATAGATGACTAATATTTAAAGGCTTGATATGACCTGTTTAATAAACAAACGAGTAATCAATGAATCTCTGCGGAATTCAAAAAAATTACTACTCCAAAAAATAAGAAATCACTGGTAAAGGAATAAAGATAAACATTCCAGGAACAACTGACAATATGGAAAAATTGTYTGGCAAGAAGTATAATTCAGTCCCAATATGTGGCAATTACGAAGACTGCCATCCTTCCAGGAATCTGTAGAGGCAAAAGCGTATGCTAGGGGCCCTGCCAGAAGGACAGGTAGCGCTAATACACAGAAGTATATCAAACAGTGAGAACATTAGAGAAGTGAAGCTTACATCAACCAAAGCTTAGTATATGTAAAAATGACAACTCAAGCTACACTGCTCAAGTAGCTGTCAGGAGGATCCTTCATGACATTGCAGTGTGAGAATGGCCAGTTTCTAGAAAGGCACAGAGTTACCAGCTCATTTCTATCCAAGATTATAGGAAAAAAAACCCTTCAGTTTATGCCATACTGTTCACTGAAGCAGCAAAATCGCTTCAGATATTCAAAATAGGCACAGGTGCACAATTCAACAGCTTTCCTTAGAGGGAATACAGATGAAGCTTGGCAAGAACTCTGACATATCAGTCCAAGGGTCAGACAAGGCTGGCCATAAATACAGAGTGGCCACAGAATGTGGGAGGGAAATGCATAATACTGATGCCATCACCAATGTGATAAAAAGCCYGGGATTCTATACAATAGTCACACCTGCAAAGCCCATTTTGGAGCTATGCATCCAAAAAGGTATGGAAGCTGGCTGAAAACATAGTTATCCTGGGAAAAACACATGACCATCAGGGTGCAATACCCAAAGCATTTGCAAGTGTGTTGGTAACCTGGAGTGCTTTCCAGATCACTGAGGAATAAACAACACCAGCTTGCATTGTACCACTTCCTAGCTAGAAAGACTGAAGAAGAGATATCCCGTGAAAATAAATTGGGAGAGAGAAGAGCAGTAACCTGGATGGATCCAAAAAGACCATCTCAGCAATAGCTATACTGAAGAAAAATTCAGTAAAGAATCTAAATTTTCATATACTCAAAGATCTTAATAAGCTAATATTGTAGAACTACTACAGCMAACAAATTCTGCATGATATGACATTCAAGGTACGATATGATATTCACTGTAAAGGTGGCCAAGTGATGTATTGGCAAAAGAAGCTCGATTAAAGGAGTAACCTGCCAACCTGCCTCATGCCATTTGGCAGTTTCTGATTCCTGTAAATGTCGTTTGCTTCTTATCTACAGAAGAATGGGGAATTTTTAATTTTTCCAAAAGAAAGCATGTGAGACACTACAAAGACTGCATAGAGTGGATGTCATAGGTAAGGAAATTCCAAAGTGTAAACTCACAAGAGAGAAATGCAACAAAAATTTCATAGCACTGCCTGAGAAATGTTGTAGTTGCAAAGTACATCCAAATCTGCATATATGAAAGTATTAAGTAGGAATAAATCATCACAAATTTAAAAAATACTTTAGGAAAGACATAACAGCTATGAAGCAAGATCAAAGAAGAAAGAATCAATAGATAATCCAGTATATTGCACAATTTGTYGGGCATTTGCAGGGAGAGTAAAAGTGCCTACTGCCATGAATTTGTTCCAGAGGGCTTGGCACTTACCACAGCATCACAAAGGAAAGAATCATGCCAAATCACAGAATCATGACATTCAATTAAAGGAAAGGCCTAGAACTTAAACAGTTTATGTAGCCTATGGTTTAGTAAACCTCATTCTATCTCTATGCACATCTTTCTTGCTTTTTTAACTGTGACTTTTACACATATTGTGTATAAAACACAAGCACTGTATGTAAATTTAATTTTAACACTTTCACCAAAGCTTATCATTAGTCAACGTCAATACCATTGACTTCAAAATACCTACTATGTTTTGGGTAAATAAAGGAAATTCCAGAAAAAATACTTGAAGAGTTACGTTGGACTGTGTATTTTKGTAGGATCGTCTCATATTAAAATATATTTTTAGACTATTAAAATCTTGTTCTCCAAATTGCTAGAAGGTTAGAATATTCTAAAAGAAAGTACCAGGGTCTGGAATCCAAGTGATCCAAGTTTCATTCTTGCCAGATTTTAAATAGTAGATGTATATGTCAGCTTAATAGTTTATTTTCTAGTTCTAAAGATCTCGTTAAATTAATTAGCACTCTTTCTGAATCTATATCACAATATTAGTAACTACAGAGAGAAACAAATATTAGTTGTTATGCAATAACAAATTATTTCAGACTATCACGACCTTTCATCAAAGATGGGACGTTTAAATATATTTGTCTGTGAGGAAAGTAGGAAAAAACAGTACTTTTTTAGCCCAAAAGCAAGGAGATATAGATAGGACTTGATTTCAAGTGATGGAGAAATATTACACATAGGACCCTAATGAAAATCACTGGGGAAGATCAAGAAGAATTCATTTTAATTTGCAGCAAAGACATATGTTGGACATTGGGAGGAATACTTTCTAACTAAAAATGTTGAAACACTGGAACAAGCTCCTAATTTGAAAGTATCAGATGGAAAGATTAACTACATTTCATGTTTGTCTTTGAAATAGGCTAAGATGATCTCTTTAAGTTCTTTTGAATTTATATTCCTATGATGACTCTTAGAAGCATTTCAGGATTCGTTATATTTTCTTTTAATTTAATCGTCAATATTTTCATGATCCATACCTATTAACACATTGAGGTATTTGCCTGTACCATTGTTGAATTTCTGGCTTTTTTAGATATATATTAGAGCAGAGATTATATTTGAATTACAAATACATACTCTTGGTCTTTCAATTTTTTAATGATCAGATCACTGAGTAGAGCTACCTTTAATTTTGTGATATTTCCTTCTGAACCGTCTATTCCATTGATTTCTTAGGATCTTTGCCTTCTACTTGTGACTTCTTAAATGTTTTTCATGAAACATTAACTCACACATCTCCAGTTTTTGTTCCAGTGTTTGACAGACTGTCAGTCATTGCTTGCCTCTGCTTGAACACACAGCAAATCTGGTTTCATCATCAGCGAAATCTTAATCKAGTTGGCCGTGCCTTTGTTAAATCGTGTGATAGTTGGGACACAGATTGAATGTACGCATCTTTGAGTGTGCCTGTACTCACTCTATTCCAGTCACTTCAAACTCAAACTCAAGGTTTGAATTTATTTTAATAATACAAATCTRTATCATGTTATAAAGTCTTCATACTGCTGATCTTTGTTGTTGAATACCATATAACTTAACAGGAATTGTAATGGATGAAAAACTTACCAAGGGAATTTTTTTTTTTTTTTCCTTTATTTTGTCTTCATATGTGAAACTAGTAGAGACAGAACAATCTCACTTGTATGAAAATTCTAGATAGAAGAATGTACCCATAAAATGAAAATGTCTTAGAGTGTCATGAGTAAAACCATGCCTCCAGAGGAAATCAGATAGCAAACAAATCCTTGTGCAGAGAAGGATGACAMTAAAACAACCCATTCAGCAAGAATGGCTCTTATGCAGAGTGAGCAGCAGAACTGAAACACTGCCTGAATCTAAAATAAACAAAATTTTAAAAGAAACAAAAGTGCRGTTATTCTTCAAGACTGTGAAAGAAAAGAAATTAATAGTAGAACTACTACAAATTATTTTTAATGTTTTATATTATTGYCTATATAGCAGGTTCTCTGTAATGTGATGATCATGCAGCTGAMTAACGTGAATGTTATCTGTATATTAAGGTGAAAGTCAAAGTTAATGTACTATGAATGCATATAATCCTTACSAATGGACTGTATAGCATGACTAAACCAAGTAAAACTGATACACACGCTGTTACATAAACTGGTACATAAAAAGAAATATTTCATGCAATACCAAAAATCACAACAATACCAACAGTATATTACTGAATGGCAAATCCTTTAAGATTTAATCCTAATGAAATTAAGGATATGTATGCTTAAAACTACTATTCAAGTTTTGTCAGACATACTATTAACTTAGTTGGATATTTTTCATACTGAATATATTCTGCTCATAAATGTCACCACAGGTATATTTGTTCACCAGAACGTGGGTTAGTAAGTCAGAAGCTTTGAGCAAAGGCTCCTGTTGTGACACTTCTGCTGGGATCCGGTTATGAGTGTATTTGGGGATTTCAGCTACCATGGCAGCTAAAATCACAGGTGGAAGTTAAGATCAATTTACTAATTTTAATAACACTAAACTGAAAGGAAAAAAAAATACTAAAAACTCTAAAAAAAAAAAAGCTTTTTGAGTTCAGTAATAAGTTATTCCCAAACTCATCTTTACAGCAAGCATCTTTCATTTTAAATCCAAATTACCTGGATATCCCACTATAAATAGGAATTGTCATTCAATTAATAACAGATGTAAAGAAGCATAACACTGTAAAACAGTTACCACAATGCTTGATTTCTCTGATTTATTCTTTCTGTTTTCTAGTCAGTTTGAAATGATGAATCTTTTCATTATTCTCTATTTGGAGCTTTGCTTCTCATTTCCTCTCTCAAGAATATTGAGTTGGCAAAAGGTGAGATTCACATTTGRGGCAATTGAATTATCAAAAAATCAAACATGATTTTCAGCTATAGATGAATATATTATTTCTTGTTATTTCTACCTTTCTTCCTCCTACATATCCTTGCCAGCCCTTCTCACACAGTGCTGGCACCTCCTTTGCATAATCAAAGTACAATATAATGTGTTATGTTCTTTTTCAGTTAGTGTCATTTCTAGTTACAGAAACATTTTGATTAAAAAAAAYCCTAAATATTATAGACTTTTTTCTTTTAATCAATTGTGAGTTTAAAGTTCTAGTTAAAGCCAATCCAAGGATTTTAAGATAAAAGAAAATGTGTGAGGTTGGATCTTATCACAGAATCATAGAATCACAGAATGGCTGAGGTTGGAAGGCACCTCTAGAGATCATCTAGTCCAACCTCCCTGCTCCAGCAGGGACACCYAGAGCACGTGGCACAGGGTGGCATCCAGGCAGGTTTGGAAGATCTCCAGAGAAGGAGACTCCACAACCTCTCTGGGCAGCCTGTTCCAGGGCTTCCTCACCATCACAGGAAAAAAGTTCTTCCTCACATGGAGATGGAACTGCCTGGGTTTCAACTTGTGTCCATTACCGCTTGTCCTATCACTGGCCAACACTGAGAAGAGTTTGGCCCCATCCTCCCTCCATTCACTGCATGTGATCAGTCCTCATACATATTGATAAAATCTCCTGTAAGTCTTCTCTTCTCCATGCTAAATAGGCTCAGCTTATTTAGTCTTTCTTCATACGATAGGTGCTCCAGTCCCTTAATCATCATTGTGGCTCATCGCTGATCTTTCTTTTCCTGCACATTTGGCTAGACTTCCAAATACTCTCATGAAGATTATATTTTTGGATTAAATACTCACCAATATGAAAACTTCCCTGTCCTACAAATAGTGTAAGTTCATACAAATTGTACCACTGTAGAATCAGTTGCCAAAATCTTTGAGTCAGTCTAAGCAACAAGTTTAGCCTTGATTCTTTGTCGAGCTTAATGAATGAATTCAGTGCATATATATATATACATATATATATGTATATTCTGTGCATTCTATATATATTCCAGTGATATCATCCCTGGATTTAGTGCTGTACTTGTTTTGGAATTCAGTATATTCTTCCCTGTAGCAAAGCAGGTATAGTAAAACACTGCTAATAATAATTTCATATGAGCACCCCTTTGTTTCATTTTGGATCCATTTCTGATTCAYTTTGGAATTTKCCWGACCAGCAGTATCACTTATGAACAWCCTAGCCATTTCAGGAAGCACAGGAGTTGGCCATCTAATAGATTTTCCAATTCTATATTCAAAAGCTATTGAGCTCAGCAATATTCTGAATGCCTGTTGGTGTCTGAAGGGGATGCTACTTCYAATTAAATTCAGCAGATTGAAATGAAGATGGTGTTTAAGGAGACGTCCATGCTTTACTGCACTTTAGAAACTAAACAGGTAATCCTGCAAAGAAAATATAAAAAGAAAACATAGATGAAGAGAAGGTAGTACAAGCATCAAGAACAGTACTCAYGATCTCTGTCCTCAGTTTTTCTCTTTGCCTTGAGATGTGTTTGATCTCTCAGGTAATGCCTCTTTGACTACTTTTTTTCTGCTAGCTCTCCTTGACCATGAAAATTTTATCTATCTCTGGAGTTCACTATCCAATTCTCAAAACACAATGTATTACTGTCTTTCCAAGACATAACCTTAGTTATACCTTTAAAAAAGCAGAGTTATGATTTCCCTGCATAATAACAATGTGGTTTTGCTTCCACTGAAAACTGTGTGTAGCTATTTAAAAAAAAAAWATAGGCATTCTTTGACATTAGATCTCAATGGAGARGCYRGTTTTGTAGAACTAATCTACCAGGMCTAGCTTGCTGGAGCTGGAGGAAAGAAGCAACTAGCTGTCAAAAGTTTGCCCTCCTAATAAATTTTAGTCTATTACTTTTGCAATAAACAGTGAAAGAAACTAATTTTCAACCAGGATTAATGTAAAACCCTTCACTTTATTGGAACGACAATTCTGAGAACAGTTTTCTTTCTTTTATCTACAGTCACATTTTTGAGGAAAATGGATTACTACCCCCTTCCTATTATCTTCAGGGCTAGGCARCAAAGAATAAAGGAGGCTGAAGTTGCATTCTCCAGAAACATCAAACCCACTCCTCCACCTTTTTTGTGGAGAATGGAGGGGGTCATTTCCCCTACAGTTTCTTGAAGATATTTCTACAGACTTTTTYCTTTGGTTGTTTTGCAGTAGTTTTAGAAGTTTGAGTTCTTTTTTTTTTTTAAAATGCTCTTCTTGTACCTTTAAGCACTAGAAAACATTGGAGACCTTCTGTGCCTTTTCTAAAGTTCCTGTACACAAATATGCAGATAACTCTGTAGCAAATTGCATTGCCTGAGCCAAACACACACACGTATAAATATGCATTTTTGTACCCATCAGTTATTTGCAACTAAAAAATCTGTGAAGTGAGGCATGTGTCTAAACTCGATATCMCTCACATGTATTTATTTCCACATATTTCATGTCCCCCAGAATGTTTCTTAGTATTTTTTCTCTCTGTGCTAGGTATGGAATAAAATATTCCCTTCCTTTCTGTTTATAGGAGACAAGTAGATAACTACTGCCTTTTGGTCTACTTTTACTGCCTCTATTTGTTTTCCTGAAACGATGATAGAAGTTAAAGCTTCTTACTATGGGAAAGCTGAAACAGCTGAAACTCCTGAGATTGCACTAATACAAACACAAATGCCCCTGCTATTCTCTACACGTTGTATAAGACTATCCCCTTTCATCCACKGAGTGGCCACAAAACACCCGCTGCTGCAGATGGACCTCTATTTCAGTGCTTCTGTATTAAACAKCTTCTGCATGTCTTATAGAAGCCATAGAAATATATAGAGCATTATGGCCACTAGAAACCCATTTTTCTATGTAATATATACAAGAAGATTTTTCCTATATTTTCTCTGTAGCAACTCTCTTTGCACGCAACAGCCAAGACCACAATGGGAAGATTCCGTTTGAGAATTCAAAAGTCGCCCTACAAATGGCTGCTGAGAATCTCTATAACATCTTAATAGGAGCCCAAAACACTAAAGACTAAGAGAGTTATGATGATGTCGTCACAAGGCTGTCAGTGCAGACTTTTYATGTGRTGAATCTTCCATGCAGGTGATGTGTTTATATACACACACTCCCACATAGTGAATACAACAAGTATTTCATGCAATACTGAGATTTAACTAAATTGAGGTTATATGCCAGCTTTTTAGCAATRCACACTAACACTATGAGAGCCATCTGTTAAAACTGTGGTAAGATTTTAGGCAGTTAAACTGCTAAATGTTATTTGCCTGTCTTTTTTAGTTCTCCCTTCTGTTCACTGAGACTCACTGGAGCATGTKCAGTTTTCTGTAACTCCCTGAAATAAGATGTGCAGTGCTCAGGCTAGTCTGCTATCGCAGACATGGTATTATTGTGCTATTTTTCTCCTAAATACGTTTTGGAACAATTGCGAATGACAAGTTACCTGGAGATTGTTTTTATTGCTTGACTCTCCTGAGGTAGCCAGCACAGAGTTTAGGGAGCCTTGTGTAGCATTACTAATTCCAGACATATGCTTGCTCTTGTACTCTCAGGAAGACTAGTCAAAAAAGGCTAGTCAGAAAAAAAAAATTATAAGGTTAAGGTATAGTATGAGTTTGATATCAATTCCACTCATGGAGAATATTTTCCTAATGCGGYTCTTCTCCAGAAGGCTTCTTCAAGCAGCAGTGTGCACTTAGATTAGCTTATTCAAAATTGCTTGACAAAATCAACCTAAGGTGGAGGGAAAGTAGTAACATTGTCATGCAGATGCACTTTAGAAGGAGAYACACTCAGAAACTCCACATTTTTTAACTTTGTCTTATTTTGTTCTGATATATAAATTTAAAAGCAATGAATAAAAGATGTGTGGGATGTTGGCAGCTTTAAGAGTAAACTGTGTGATATCCCCCCAAAAATCAAGGGTGCTTGCAGAAGTTGTTGCCCCATTCCTGCCTAGGAAAGTTTAAAGCCTGTTATCACTAGATAAACTCTATTTGCAAAAGCCAACCACTTTTATGTTCCTACTTGAAGTCCAACTCTATGTTCCTGCATGAATTCTTCTGCCAGTTTTGTCAAGCCTTCCAGAAAAAAAAGAAAGAATCCCCATTCTTTTGAAAGTATCAATCRATCAACCCATCCAGTATAATATAAAATCCAAAGAGTTCTGCTTCTGAGATCTCAAATACTATATTATCAGAAAAAGTATAAAACATAAAGCTCCGCACTTTTTTGTATAATCATACTTAAAGCAAGCTATATTAATAGCTTCCTATTAACATGTAAACGTATTCAAAATCCCCAGTTTCCATGACTCTGTCCCAGAGCTAGAAATTAATGCAAACCCACTCAAAATGCAGTGAAAGTTAGCCCACCTTCAGTTGAGAGAAAAGGTTATTCTTACTTATCTTCCTCTTACCTATGGAGAGAAAACAAGCTTAATAGGGGAATAAGAGCATAGCATCATAAGCTAATTTCACATTGCTGTAGCTGCTTCTTCTCCAGGCACTGTGGATACTGACCTCGTTTCAAACATAGTCTGCAGACATTTTAAATAATAAGGCAATAAATAATTTACTGCTAATAAACTGCTTTGAGACCCTTTAAATTAAAGGAGCTGCTTGTGTTTTCTTTCTATCTGAGCTCTSTAATGGAACCCCTACAGCTATGAGTCAGCAAAAGGAAGCAGCAAGGCAGCAAGTACATGCAAAGGTCACTGGATTTTCACACAAACTTTGCCTGTCTTCTAGGAATCAAATTTTAACATACAACTTCAACATCACTGCAGTGAATCCTGCTGAACTTAACGGCTGCTCTAACAGTAGAAAGGTGTATTCCAGTCTATTCACGGGATTGTTGGCTAACTGCATAGATGGATAGATCAAATTGCTAGGTAAGGAGGGAAGAAAACCAGTGCCCTTGTCTGCATACYCTGATATATAAAGTGGTTACACATTCTAGCAAATTCCTGACAGAAGAGAGAGGTTGTTTCTCTATGAAGTGTCAGACACAAGTCTTGCAGGCTCCCTGATAAACCACCAGACCTGTATTCTGTCAGCAGAAATAATAGGCTTAATATTTGCTTGAAAAGCACAGATATGACAGCTTAAAGTAAGTACCAGTATTGAACAACTTGAATATGTAAGAGTAGTGGCAAGCTCTGTTTGTCCACTAACCTCTGAGAAATACTGTTGTACTGAAAACATGGTATAGGAGATGGCCTTTCTTATTTTGAACAATGACAATTTCTTTACGTAAGATGAAGCAGATAAATTCCAAGCATTTCAATGTGCAATGAAATGCTTATATATCTTATAATTTGGTGATAAAAAAGTAGTTCCGGAATGGACGACTTTAAAGATTAATGTTTTTGATGCCTATACATGTACCTCTCAAGGGTAAATTTTCTGCATGGTTCATTATTAATGGAAATTGCATGCTTAACTCCCTGTACGCCATGCAGAAAATGTGCTCCTTTATGTCTATCATGATAGAAAAAGTAGGAAAATATTTATTTTCTTACTTTAAAATTATATTCCAAGTATCTCTGATAAGAAGCTAATAAATATGCAAAATAGCTGAAGAGAAAAATAAGTAAAAGTGGAAATAGGTTGTGGCAATAAATTTATTCCTACACAATAACATGATTTGTAATATCTTAATGTAAATGAAAGTATGAAGAGATATAACCCGAAAGAATGTTTTTCAAATGTATACACAGAGTTTTTCTCTTTTCCAGGAGGAATTATATGCCACCTTACATTATATATATCATTTACTTAAAACTACTACTAGAGAAGAAAAGAAAAATCACAGATAATCTCCTTTTCTTTACATTGTTGGAATGTTTTGAGAAGGCAAGATATAGAAACTCAGTAGTTTATTAAAGTTTGCTATGAAGGGCCTYCTTTTTTAAAAATGTTGACTTGTGATCATATAGGTTAAGTTACAAATTACTGGTCATTAACTTAAATGTTTAGTTTTCAGTGTTGCTCAAATTTGTAGGGCAAACCAAAACTTCTAATTGTCTTACATATGAAACTTGAGATAAATCCATGTGAGTTAAATGTCATGACACAAGATTATGTCATTTAACTGATATAAGCTGCAGTAGCAGCTCAGATAGCTGAGAAAACCTATCACAATAGAATAATAGCAAAGATATGGCCCAGAAAAATATATTTTAAATGAATGAAATTATGTTTATGATACCAAACACAAATATATAATGAAAACTCAGATAGACAACAATGAAAGGCAAAGCAACTTCTCAGGAAAAACAGCATGAAGTAGAAATAAAGCAGCCATGGATAATGGTGTATTCCAGAATTGACTGGAAACAAACCAAGCTTATGATATGCTTACAGAGGATGGGTGAATAATGACGTGACAAAGCCACTGATGGTGCAAAATTAATCAAAATAGTCAAAGCTAAAACTGACTCCAAAGGCAGAAGAATCTTGTACAAAGAATCTAATAATAAGATGGCAAACAGAATACAGCACCAATTGCATATGTAAAGGAATGCATGTGTGGCAAAAGCAAAATGACTCCCGATTTCCTTCCTCCCCTCCCAACATATATGGACAAATACATCCTGATATGCAATTTCTATTCAGGAAGGTTTAATCTAGTCATAGCCTGATAATTCTAATGAAACAATGATGACCAGTTTTAAATTTGAAAATTGCTAATTCATCGCACCACAAGCCTTACAATTTCTTATTGACCATCTACTGCTAACTGGTTTTGAAACCTGGAGGTTGACATGAGTGGATATCGGAAAGACTTATTTGGGTAATATTTCTAATTTTTTACAAGAAAACTGGGCTGAATTTTCTCCCGTCATCCATATTATCCAAGCCTGGATTCTGAAATAATTTAGTTTTTATTTATTAATACAATATATAATGTCTTTCAGCACTATAGAGTTAGGTAGTTGCTGAAGCCAAGAGATGCRATCTAAAAGTATAGTCATAAGTGTATTATTAATGCACTATTGTGCATTTGTATACTATACAATTAAATGAAGCATCTGACAAATTCCTAAACAAAAGCTCTTTGACAGTATTTATCTGTAAATGCCTTAAGAATTTCTGCAGGAATTTCACCATTATTTGCAAAATAAGAAAGCATATTATGCTGTAACTAATACTATATCTCCATATGAGTGTTTATCAAAATCTACTGCACCTTGCACTGACTTCCAACCTATTTCGGGACCATTTAACGCTATTTACTAAGCAGGTTACTCTTGTAGCTAGAAGTCTCAGACAAGTATATGCATTTACAACATAGTTTTTCTTTTCCTTGTACAGATTCTGTGCCAGATGCTGCTAAGGAATTTCAGTGCCATCATATAATTCTTCTATGCAGTTTTCAGCCCTCTTCTAATAGAGGTAATACTGGATGTGTTAGCATAAAAAAAAGGAAAGGAAAAAGCAAACAAAATGAAAAATAACTCTAATGTCTCTCCTAAGGGCTTCATGTAATAAAGTGAAGTAGAAAGTGGTTAATGAGTAGAGGACACATAATGATCTGTTCTAAGAAAGACCTTAAGAACTTATAAGAAGATAAGAACTAATAAGGACTTATTAGCTCTGTTTTGTAACAATAAAAGTTTCTGAATGGTCTTCAGATATAATCTAGTGCAGATTAGGAAGTGCTAAAAAAAAAAAGAAAAAAAAAATAATAATTCTAGACTGATTTTGTTTTGTTACTCTAAGTCATCTTCTGTCATGTAACTCAGCAATACAGATCATCTTTACTTTCATGGAAAAAATATAAACTGAAATTACTCATATTGTGTAATCCTACATTGCCAGTTTAATGATCTTTTTCAGCTTTCTTTTTCTATAGAATGAAAAATACTGTTTGAGAGTAACACATGTAAAATTCCTAAGTAGTATGAATTTAAACAGCAGCTGTAACACTTGTGAAAATTTAATCTGAAAAAAGCTATGCATCTAATCTTCCCATTTCCACTTATTCAAGAAAAAAAAAAAAATCCAGGCTAGGCAGTTGAGTGAGGCAAGCTTATTTTTCTGATTTGAAATTATCTTATATTTAAATTATTTTTCCCCCATTGTTCTTGACTGTTCCGTGATGTCACTTGAGTAAGCAGGAAAAGAATTGATTAAATCAAAATTTGTTATTTTATTTTTCTGCTTTCTCTCTACTACCATGTGACAGAACTTTGATTCTTTGGACTTACCATTAGGGTTATTTATTTTGTAAATGTGGAGTGTTACTTGACTGAGAAACAGTGTAAAAATTTATGTAATACTCTCTATACAACCATTTCAAACAATGATGGCATATAGAGGCTAGCCAGAAGCTGCAAACTGTAATAACCTACACTCCCAGTAGTATTAGGTTGCTTGTTGTAAAGAGCTTAAATAGTCTGCAGTCAGCATACACCTGTAGAATCTTCCTCCTCCTTTTTTTTTTATTTTTTTGAATAGAGAGCAAGATTAGAAGAAAATAGAAGAAAAATATAAGCCTATTTTTTTCTTCACACTSAACAGCAAATACTATTCTTCAGTAAGGTTTTTTTTCTGTTATTTGAGGACTAAATAAAAAAAACAGCAACAGCAAAAGCTGTAATTTTGGCAAATTCAGATAACGAATAAACTTGCACATGTGGATGAGGTAATTCCACTCGCATGGAACAACAAAGGAACATACCTCCACTTCAGTGGAATAACTCAAATGAAAGGGCCAAAGGAGCTGATTGGATTATTAACACATTTACGTTTGAGCATATGTTGAATCTGTTGCTCATTTAGCACCTTTGAGAGCTACACTAACAGAGTTCTTCTGTCATGCTGAGGAGGTATGAAGAGGAAAACAGGACAATAGACTTGATAGAGACATCAGTAAAACATCTTTAGAATTGCTGTAATACTTTGTATCATTAGAAAGAAAACTATTGTGATGCTATTTGCATTGTTATCATACTAAAATTAATGGCAAGATTACTACAAAAAGTAGATAATGRAAAAAAAAAAGGAAAAAGGAAAGAAGGAAGTAAAATATTTTAGTAGAATTTAGGTTTGAGGCTATTTTTCCCAATAAAAAGCATGCTTTTAATTTTGTTTGGCATCAAGAGACCTCATGGTTAATCATAGAATCACAAACTGATTGAGGYTGGAAGGGACCTCTAGAGATCACCTAGTCCAACCCCCTGCTCCAGCAGGGACACCCAGAGCATGGGGCACAGGGTGGCATCCAGGCGGGTTTGGAAGATCTCCAGAGAAGGAGACTCCACAGCCTCTCTGGGCAGCCTGTTCCAGGGCTTCCACACCATCACAGGAAAGTTCTTCCTCACATAGAGATGGAACTGCCTGGGTTTCAACTTGTACTCGTTATCCCTTGTCCTGTCACGGGCCACTACCAAGCCCCCTCCTCCTCATACCTCAAGTATATATACGTATTGATTAGATCCCCTCTAAGTCTTCTCTTCTCTAGGCTAAACAGGCCCAGCTCATTTAACCTTAATGATATATACCACAAAATTATATATTTATAGCTATATATATAACTAATTATAAATAACTACACATAGTTATAAAWATAATTACATAAATAGCTTATATATAATTATATAAATTAATATAATATAAAACTATATAAATATTATATTATATCTCATAATGTACATTATATTATTATATTATACTATTATACAAATAGCTTAATGTTATATAGCAACTAATTGAATATATATTGGGAAAACAATTTGACTTGCAAAGAGGTKACTGGAGGTATGCCATAAGAACATTACAGTCTAGCTTGTTGAATTGATGTAAGAATAAAAGTTAAGTTACTAAAATGTGCTGAAAACACAAAACAAGGAATGAGGAAAAAGAATGGTCAATCAACAGGGAAAAAAAAAAGACAATATAATTTAGTAAGTGCTGGAAAACCTATCAGCAAAGGCTTATGCAATTCATTGCAGAGAAATGTGAAACAAAGAGGCTAGGGTCAAAAATGAAAGGGAAAAAAAAAAAAAGGAAGAAAATGTTGCAGGCTCTATAATAATACGTTCCAAAACACTGAACAAGCAAAAGTCCTAAGGAAGCAGTGTATAAAATTTTAAACCTTTCAGAATTCTATGCAGTGTGAGTGAGCAAGCATACTGAATTATGGAGTGCACAAATGGATATATCAGCTATAAGGCAGAAGAAATTCCTCAGCAGTATTTTTGAACTGGAATATAGAAAATATTTTTGGGATGTTTTATACAGTCCTGTCACTTTCATTAAAACTGAAAACTAGATACAGACAATCAAGAATATTCTCCATTCAAAGAGATGAGAGAATTCAAGTACTCCTTCGGAAAAACAAAACGCCAAAACAAGCAAACAAGCAAACAAACTCACCAAGAGTAATGAAAACAAGAATTATGTGAACGATTTTGAGGGACTTACATGGCATGGGGATACTGGATTCTCATGAATYTTCTGATCATCCATAAGATTTTGTACCGGTATCAAAATCATTCATGCTGATGTAGAACAATATTCTTCACCAGATAACCTTCAAGCAAGAAGCTCTGTGTTTTAATGCAAATTTTAAAGTACCATTCTATCTTCTCTCTCTTTTATTTGTTTATTTGCCTGAACACATCTCCTATAGGGATAAATCTAAGCATTATAGCTTGGTGTTTTGTGAGTTGTTCATAATACTGATTAGTTTTGTGACTGCTAGTGACTGTTCTTCGTCCTGTGACTATTACTAACGCCGGATTAGAATTATCGCTGTAATTTCTGATTAGCAAAATCTTTTTTTTTCTAAAAACAAAAACAAATGAATAAACAAACAAAATCTCTAAACCAGAATTTCATGTCCTACATTTTATCCAGAGTCTAAATTAACAGGAAATTCTTGCTTCTTTTCTGACGATTTATATTTTAGGTTGCTTAGGGGCATTCCTGAAAACTTTCCAGAACTTTTCATCCTACCCTTTCATACTACTGTATCAGTATTTTTATGTCAACATTCATACTTTTAAAAATTTCATCACTATAAAGATGTAGAGATAACTATATGTACATATAAGGCTATTTTTCATTATTCAAACATAAACTTGAAAAAAGAGGAAATTATTTATTTAAACTGGTCAGTGCCACTATCCACAACCTTCAATCCAAGTCACCAAGTTGCTATGTAGAAAAACTTAGCAATGGTCAAGTGATAACATTCACTGATCAGGGTCATAAGTATAACTGTGCCACAGCTCACTCACAGCAACAGGAAAACTCGTTCTTGTTTATGATAAGCCCATAGAGCAGAGTGAGAAAATGTGAAAAGCTTAGGCTATCTGTACTGGGAGAGGTCCCAAAATRACTACTTTGCTACTCAAATTGAAATGAGTTTGAGCTATATTAGATCTCTCTCTACCTAAAAGGTAAAGATAAAGGCTTTAATCATTGACTTCTTGCTGGGCAGGAAGGAAAGACCTATCGTTTATACTGGTAAATGCTGTAAAATAGCTATCATAGGTTGATAAAAACTGAAGTGCTGAGCAATAGACAATGGCATGATTTCTTTGGCTTCCAAACCAGATAGACAGTAATTCTCAGCAGTGAAAACCCTCAAAATTATGTGTTTGTACCAAAATACTTTTTCTATTAATGTCCTATCCACTCTGTTATGCAAATGTATGCATACAAATCCTAGCACAATTACAGATTGGGCTCTTGCCTAAGGCAAGATCACTCTTGAATTTGATTCCACAATATCAGAAAACCACTTCAAAGCATGGGGACTGAAACCAAGAAGAACTGCCATAGAGTAAGATCTGCAATATTTGATCAATCGAGAAGCTGAAGAATCTGTAAAATATCTCAGAAAKAATTCATTTTATTTAGCTTTACTGAAGAATACTTGACTACACCTGAGCAAGATATAGAAAAGCACATAGTCTTTTAAATAAATGAAGCCACAATAACTCTGTGTACTATACTGTGTACTRTGACTATAGCAAACTTCAGAACGTTACATATACACACATTGTTAACAACTTCAGAGTATACTCATATATAAGAGGCACAAAAGGAATTGTGTCTTCCCAAATTCTATTGAATAGTTTAGTAACCGTGGTGCACCTTTAAAATCACCATCACTTTTGGAAAGGCCACACATGAAAGAACTATGAAGAATTTTAAAAAGAAAGTCCTTGCTCAATAAATTAAGTATTATTCATATATCTAAAATATTCTTTTTTACAAAGTATTCAGAATTCTATAATGATGATGGTTTTTGATATACTGAAATATTAGTAYATATCAAGATATACTTTGGAGCATGGATATTGGAAAAGTATCYGTTCTTACCTTTTATGTTCCAGAGGTAGCAGGCTCATGAACAGATTCCATAAACTGAACATAAAAAAGGTTTCTGTTATATTTGTTCTCTTCAACATGCTTTTTTCACTATAAATAGCTATTGTATACTGTTAAAATGGAATATTATAATTATTTAATTAACCTATTTTGCCCTCTATAGAATGTGAAAACTATAAATACAGAAGCAAATCAAACTGGGTTCTACTGTAGGCAAGAAACTAGCCTCCAGCTGATGTCCTGTTGCTCAAATGATTTTTTTTAATTTCTGTATGTATACATTAATGAGAAAAATGGAGGTTATACTTATGGTCTAGTTATATTTAGCAATTTTTCATAGTTTGATAGTGTGAAAGTCATTCTAATCCCAATAACTGAAATAGAACAGAATCCAATTAATTCAGAAAGAGAAGAAGAAGCAACAGAAAAAAAAAGAAGAAAAAAGAGAGATGATAACTGTTATTTGTGAAACACTTTGGACAATGAAAACCTAGAAAAGTAAATGATGGTTTGTGTGTGTCCTTCCTTAACTCTATATGTTAGCTATGTGTATTTCCACATAAACTAGTCTCTAGAAAAGCCTGATTTTAAGTCTAACTCACTTTATTCTTACCCTCTATCATTCAAAAAAATCTGACAATAGACTGAAACACTGAACTGATATTAACAGAGAATTGAAGAAAATAAATAGTATCCCATAAAAAAGGGATATCACTATTTTTAACTTCTATTAGCATACTAATGACAAGCAAATGTACATACAACTATTTATGTGACTATCTAAGAACTTAGATTTCTTTTAACAATTGCAAGAACCTTGAAAATCTTTTTCTAGTTTCTGGTATTGCTCCGTTATAAACATTTTCATTCATAAATTTTTTATCTCGCTACCCTAGACATTTGAATCAGGATGCTAGGCCATTTAATCTTCTACATAATGTTTTTTCTACGGGAAAATCTGAAACCAGATTTTCACCTCTCTGGTAAATTAGAGCAAATTTGAAGCTTTATATATTTATGTGATTCTCCTACAGCTTAGTATGATGACAAATTGCAATGTTCCACTCAAAAACAATTAWAGGTTTCACTTACAAAATAAGGTAACAATTATAATATCAAACTTCTTCTGAAAGAAAAAGTAGAGTTCCTATGACAACGTGTTGCGGTTTGATGGGGCGATGGGAAGGAAGACACATTTGGTAAGAGATGAATCCCCTTGCATTCCAGCTGATCCTCAAAGGTTAGAGGGACTGGAGGCGGCTGGACTCGTCTCTTAAAAGGTGCACAAAATACTGTGGTAGCTACAGGCCCAACTATGGCAGTACTGGCTTCACAAACAGTCTCTCGACTGTAGGTCTGATTGCCTTTGAAACAGCGAATCAAGTTCACAAATAGTATGAGTTCACAGATAGCACATTTTTTCAAATGCAACACTTAGAGAACAGGTTTCAGGTGTCAATTCAGGAAATTCTCTATTTAGTTCTTAGCTAGTACCTAGTGTACAAATGCACAATCATCACTCACCCAGAAGGTGGGAGAGGGCTCTCAGTCTCGAGAAGTCTCCTCAGACAGCATCTTGACCTGAGGGGAGGAAAGATATTCAGTCCTTTGACTGATCCGGAAGTTACAATGGAGTCTTCCCTCTCTCCTCTTCCCTTTCTTTCTTCTTTCCTTCTTCCTTCTTTCTCCTTCCCTCATTCCTCCTTCCTCAGTTTCTCTTCCTCAGTTGCTACTTACCACCCTCCTTAGTTCACCTTTTATATATTTTCTTTTACATTCAGGTGGAGCTTGAGTGACTCTAGTCATACATCTAAAAAGTCTCCCAAGTCAATTGAAAATCTGGAGAGCGTGCTCAATGAGTAGTACCTGCCACCGACCTGCCACCATGGCTGGCCYAGCACCAGGCATCTTATCCTACTATGTGTTTTATCAGCTGTATGTTATGGCCAAGTTGCCACCTCTGCAGGGAGAACAAGAGTTTGGCTGTGGTGTCTTCACTCTGCTCCACCCTCCATTCACTCATCAGCTGCAGAGCACCATCAAGTTACCTTCTCCATGGGGAATCTAACAGTTTGGCCATGGTGTCTCCTCTCTGCTCCACTCCTTGTTTACTCCTATTAGTGTGTACTAGGAAGGCAGATTTTGTTGCCAAGGGAATTGTGGAGAAGTAGATTCCATGCATACCAACCATCGTGGAAGTGATAACTGTGTCTCACCTCAAGAAAGCCTCTGTAATGCCATAACTTCTGTTAGGCACTGCTTTTTCCCAATTTTCCTTTCTCAAGCAATTCTCTCACATAAAGGCAATAGAATTGCTGTTTTGGGTGGTATTTCCTTCAGTTTCCTGTCTTTTCATGCATGCTTCCATTGTTTCTCTTCCATTAGTATGAAGTTAGTTAAATATTTTGGTATGGTAAGAGTGTAGCATTGTAGCATTGCAAGTTACAGTTTATCTTAGTAACCTGACTGTGTCTGTGGTTTAGTGATTTAGTACATGGAATTCATACCATTTGGGAAAAATCCACTCACAAAACTTTCACTGACTTTGTTCTTTTGYCATGATTTTGCTTCCAAGATATAATAGATTTAAAAACTTTAGGGAAACATTTCAAGAGATCATAACTACATCAAAGCTCGTAAGCTATTCTAAAAAGAAAGAAAAGTAAAWAACTGATTTCTACTAAATGATCACATACATATAGTAAACTATGCTAAGATAACATCATTAATATTGCAAAATCAAAGACTTCAGAGTTTAAAAAAATGCCAGAATTCAGAATTACTTACRCAACCTTAAGTTGTCCTCATTCTGCAAATCCATTATGATGAAGTATTTAATTAAGATTAATGTCAAAGGTAACCACTAATTCCAAGTGACCAATTTTCATTACACAGCATTCTGTGTTCAYAGTCTAGCTCACAGTGGCTTAGGACGTCCGCAGTACTTTTACATTTCTGCAGATATGACTCCATGGTACAAAGTTTGAAACTGAGAAAATGAACACTAATATCAATTTATTACCACTGTGAAAACGTTTGGTTTAAGTGACTTACCTAACATCACAGAGGAACTCTGTGGCATACAGAAATATAACCSAATTCTCAAAGGCATCATTCAATTACGTTAAGACTGTCTTTTCTCTACTTTCAGTTCTATGGCATATTGATTACATATTTTTTTCCCAATTTTTTCAACTAATGAATTAGAGRTTCTATCTATCAATGTCTTCCTTCKYCCCACAACCATGAATCATCCTGAGAGCAGCTCCTTCCTATGGGCTAAATGGCAGGGGAGARGTGTGGGGGGAGAAGTGTAAACATGTAGCTGTGATGTACCATCATGCAGCTGTCATGTAGCTATGTCTAGTGTAGCACAAGGAAATAGAAAAACTATATTAAGTTTGAACAACAAATTATTTTCACTGTGAAAGTCTCATAACTGTAAGATTTTTATATACAGTGTGCATATTGGTGTGACTTTAGTGGTGTGACCRCTTGGTTTCCAAAAATGTGTGAAAGTGAAATAGGGAAAAGTATGTTATCACATTGATACCCAGATAAATCACTAGAAAGCTTAAAGTCTTTATATCTACTTTACTTCTTGTCATCTGAGCTCATCAAGTAGCAGGTAGTATAGTAAATTATTATTCCCTAGAGGACAGAGTAACATTACGAAGACTTTATGCATACTTATATCATAGTATGCATACTCAATATCATAGATCTTGGATACTATGTATAGTTTATCATGCATCTCAGATATTTACTAAAAGSAGATGCATTGTGCGAGATGACTTTCACACTTGTTAGACACAAGCTGTAAAACAGTATGGGTACAGATATTTCTTCTTATTGGCTTCAGGCCTGAAGGTTATGTTACTTTTTCCAGCCCTGTGCTTCATCCACCAGCAGCTACTTGTGCCACCCCTGTTTATATTCCTCTAGCTTCTCATCTCATGCTCAGTTTGCTACTAAAAGACTTGATTTGTTGTTGCTCTTGTTGCTGTTGTATTTGTTGTGCTTTACACCTTTCCTCTGCCATCAAATATTTACCAGTGTTAGTCCTTTTCTGTTTCTTCGTCACTCACTACTCAGTTCCCCATTACTCCTCTTTTATAGTCTTATGTCAGTGTTCCGCAACCCCTGGCTCCAGTTTCTGTGCTGAAACCGCTCTCCATTCTTCTCTGAAGCTCCAATTTTCAGATTTGTGACATCTTTCRTTCTGTAGAACGTTCTGTAGATCCTTTGCTAATCTTAGGCACCTTGCCTAGATGATCACTTGTTCATCTTAAAGCTTCCTGTGGTCCCAMCAACAGTCACTTCACTTTTGCTTAGTAGTTCCTTATCTTCTCCCAGAAGTCAATCACAGCCTTTCTCACCTGTCCAACTTCTAGTAATATTTTACATGGCTTCCCATCATACCCTCTCTTTATGCTTTCTCTACAACTACCTCCCCCAAGACATTTCTCTTAATYTACTTTTTCCTTTCTCATCACTAGAGAGAACAACAGTAAGGAATGTCCTGCTTTATTGTTGTGTCTCCCTTCTATTGTTCTATCTTTTTTCTATCACCTAATAATTCCCATGTAATTATTAGGTGCATATTCAGTGGACACAGAATAGTTTAAATTTTTAAAGGCCACACTGAATGAAGTCTGTTTCAAGTTATTTTTTCTCTCAGTTTGCTCTCAATGTGCACATGATCTGTGCAGTMGTAATAAAACACAAAGCAATTAGAAGTTACAAAATATCAGAAGTAAAATGACAATAAATAATAAGAAATAYATATTTCAAAGACATCAGCTAAGTATTTATTCCCAAGTATATACATTTAAGAAACAATTAGAAAATCAGTTAGTAATTAATTTCATGTAGTAATATGTTTTTTACTACAAATTGTAATATGAAGATGTCATGGGCATTATATGTGCTTAAATAAACACAAGTGTAAAAGGACTTAAAATTAGACAGTTGTGTGTTTGAGGAAAATAACTTTCAAATTCCTGAAGGAGTTGCTTCTTAGCTCAGGTTTAAGAGACAAAGCACACACTTTTGYTGATGATTGAGTGTTGAGGAAGAGAAACTAACAGGAATTTATGTAGAACCATATTACCAGAAGCATTTTTTCTATATTTTGCATTCCACAAATTCTGTGAATGAAAAATCAAATTCTGCATCAGATATTCTGCTTTGAGTCATCACTAGTAATTTTCTCCTGTAATTATTTTAACCATCTCAAAGGCTACTTTAGGTACTTCTCAATAAAATACATACCAGATTCACTGACCTTGACTCACTTAACATTGGCATTGCATTGACAGTGCTGCTTTACAGAGCTTTTCTTCAACAAAAGCCRGTGAAATATATCTCATTTAGAATTGCTTTATATATGACACCCCTTCCCACACATATTTTATATGTAGTAATTGCAGTATGCTTTTTTTTTTTACTTGGTTCATCTTACTAACTAACACAGAATAAAATTTCACTGAATTCACAATATCRCTCTGGAACTGATACATACTGTATATTTACTCACCAATATGTTTTATGGAAATGAACACATTTTTTCTCAGGAGCATATTTTCAAACTTCAATTGCTCTTTACTGAAGCCAATTTTTTTCAAACAAAAAAAAAAAGCAATGCGTTTCATGTCTATATATTTTTATTCATTCCAATATATTTTCACAGTTGGATAAATTTAACTAAATTAGTAGTTACAGTATTTGTTCAAATCCATGCATTTTCACTGGCATCTGGTAAGTAAATGTTATCTTTTTTTTTTTTTTTTCTCCAGGAATCTGCTTCAACCCACACCATTTAGAACAACAGCAACTCACCTTCAGCATGCAAACATCCTCACCCYAAACACAAACAAACAAAACCCCAACTCTTCTGTTTCTACCACTGAAACAAGCCGAAGGGGTAGCAGAAAACGCAATTACATAGCAGTCAATCAAGGTACGCCTAATCCTCCAACTGTCATGATGGCTATGCAGAGAAATGCACTTTTTGTAGCAACAGAAATATAAAAAGTTGAGGATTTGCTAATGCAAAAGATGCCTGTTATCCAAACATATTTCTTGGAGGCTAGGTGGCAGCTGTATGGGGGTTTTATCACAGTATTTTTGGACTGAGGCRTGTAGATAAGTCTCACTTTCCAAATTTCTGTTTTTAAATGCCATCTTGAGTGTTTAGCAGTATTACAGGTTGGGATGGAATTTGTCTCAACTTCTGTCACACAGGTTTGTCTTTTCCATAACTTACTTCCCGTAGGCCTTCTTACTGTTGTTGGAACTCTCTCCAAACTAGACATTATTCAAAATTAACTTATAAATACCTAATATAGAATGTAATCGAGAACAAGTATTTCTAGCGGTATGTTTCACAGATGTAATTATCTCTCCGTAAATTCTTTCTACACATTCAACTTTTTTACTGAATTTAGCAGAACCACAATGTTTTTACCAAAAAATAAGTCATTTTCAGCTATTGGTACTTCTTCCTCAGCACTGAGCAGCCAGCGTTATCTAGGACACTGCAGGTAACTTAAATCAAAAATATCTCTTTGGATTTTGTTTCTGTATCAAGGCAAAGTCCAGRAAGAGACAGGCTTGATGCAAAACAGGCAGCAGCCTCTAAATGAAGTGACATTTGCTTTTCTACGGAGAAGCCCCAAGTCTTGCTGACCATGCATGAATGAGACTCATGAGCAGAAAAAACAATACTGTAGCAGGTCAAGACTTGAGGCATTTAGTGGTGAGACCTGACAATAATCCATCAGCCATGAAAAAAGCTGCAGGAAAGAAAAAGTTCCATCTGGAAAGAGATGAACAGCAAATAATTGTGAAAAGCAAGTAATGCTGACTGCTCAATGAGAGGAGGGGCTTGTCTGTCCTTTGAGGTAAAGGACCAAAACCAAAAGCCCCAAACTCCATAATATCTATTCTGAAAGTGTAGAGGAATTTTGACAACTTACTGTTTACTGACTCAACGAAAGAAAAACTTGCCAGTATAGTTCCTGAATTATACTTGGAGATGAAATTCTTTTACTTGTTTAGTATTTAAAGTACCTGTAAGTCTCACCTTGATGGGTGCTGTAGGAGAGGAGCACAAGAAATCTTTTCTACTTCTGATAAGTTACTTTCTGCATCTGGTTTTGTGTTGACTTGCTACTGATGTCTTAGGCTAATACTTTTTACTCTGTTCTGAGATGTCTTTCCTTAACAGTTCCTGCTGCTCTTTTAGCCTAGGGGATAAAGAGGTTTCTGGTCACTCTGTGCATGAGCTGCAGCTTCACAGGGCAGTTACAAAGCTCTGTCCCATAGTATTTGTGTTAAGTCTGTATGTGGCCAGTGTCCAGAGAGTGTCACATATGTGATAGATACATTTACCTAACTTTTCAAAATTATATAGCTTTATTGAGCATGAGAAAAAAAGGATGACATGATCTTCAGGAGTTTTAACAGTTTTAATCATAAATGTTGCTTCAGATATATCATTGGGCAAACAAACAAGGGACTTCTGCTTTTTTTTAAAAAAAAAACACTTTTTTTTTTCTGGTATATTGGTGGCATTAAATGCAAGGTTTAATTCTCTAATCTCAGTGAAAGATTTCTGCTGTGGGACAAAGAGGACTAATGCAAACTCCTCTGTGAACCCATGAAAATATTACTGATTGATTGCAGAATCACTTGAGAACAGAATGGTGGGAATCAGCACTTCTGATTATATTTTGGACATGGGCTATGATAGAATGCCAAACGTACTGAGTTCTGGAAGGAAAATGTGAATTAGTGTTTCTGAACACAGAAATGCTCCCAATGTACAGGCAAAGGCTTTATTTCTACATTGATCAGGAGACCTCTTTTCACATGTGACAGCTAGATGTTAAACCTAGAAAGTTATCTGTGTCTTTCCTACAATGCCTCCTTCTCCCAAAACAACATACAAGTTTTGCATATTTGTTGACAATTTGACTCGATTGTGATTTCATTCACTCATGGTTGTAGTTGTGAGAGGTGTTACACAATGTGAAATGCCCTGTGTTGAGGAGCAAATCTCAACAGAATGAAAAAAAAAAAAATGGAACCAAAGCTGGGGAAACACCTAGTTGGGCAGGTGTCATCCTGTGCCTTCCTTGGGCAGGGAGACAACATTCCCTTGGCAAAAATTTACAAGGCAGGTCCAGTAACTTAAATATGAGGCATTCTGATTTCACATAGAGGTTTCAACAAAAGATGTGTGCTAATCACTAAAAGAAAAATATGAAGAAGTATCTTCCTGCCATCTTTAACTTTGAACAATATCTTAAYTTTTAGGCTCTGACGAATGTTGGGCTAACAGCTTAATGCTACAAGCCCTCCAGCTGAAGCCTGCCACACAGAAGCCTCTCTCCATGCCCTCCGCAGACTGGRTAAGGTGGCCAGGAGCCTGGAAAGCTCCTCACTGCCACTGGTCGGTTACCTTAGAGGAGCCAAGGGTGGCACGGACCTGGTGAAGCTCCCTTCCTTCCTCACTGTGGCTCCTATTGAATCCTGCCGCTACACGAAGCTCGGCCGGGCTTCCTCTCATCTGGTGCAGCTCTCACGCACGGGGAGGAAGAGCCGGGCGAGGAGGAGGAGGTTTATGCCTCCCATGGTAAGCACGGGAAGCAAAATGGTTGGGTCCTGGGTCTGCTCCACCGCCGCCGCCCCTGTCATCCACTCCCTGGGGCTACATCTCCCCCTTTGCCCCCGCGCCACGGGGACTGCGTGACAGGCAGCGCCTCGCAAGCCCGCTCGGCTCCGTTCCCGTGCCCCGCTCCGGGCACGTCCGGGACCGGCGACAGGACCGCCTCTCACGCGGTTCTTCCGCCTCCTCCCGCGCCGGCCGCGGGGAGGGCCGCCCGGGAGCAGCGCCGAGCCGCGCCGCCCCGGAGGCCGCCGGGCGCCCTGCACCTCCCGCGCGCCGCGCTAACGGCCGCAACGGCCGCAGAGCCGCCCGGAGCGCAGCGGGAGCAGGCCCGCACCGCGCTAACAGCCACAACGGCCACAGAGCCGCCGGGAACACAGCAGGAGCGGCCCCGCGCCGCGCTAACGGCCGCAACGGCCGCAGAGCCGCCGGGAGCGCAGCGGGAGCGGCCCCGCGTCGCACTAACGGCCGCAACGGCCGCAGAGTTGCCGGGAGCGCAGCGGGAGCGGYCCCGCGCCGCGCCGCGTGGCGGTCGCTCCGCCGCGGCTTCAGCACCGCCGCTGGACAGCGCCCGGTCCCCGCCCCAGCTCGCTCACCGTCCATTGGCCGCAGAGCCCCGGCGGCTCCGCCTCTCTTCGCCATTGGCCCGCGCCTGCTGCCACTCAGGAGCGCTGGAGACAGGGCCCGACCTTCCTCCTTGAGACGCTCGTTTGTTTTCTAACCTGCCGCCCCGCGTCTCGGCAGCGGCCATCTCATTGGCCGCTCGCCCGGGCGCCGAGCCTTCCTATTGGAGCGGC
>PTEX01000101.1:1522912-1614427 GCA_003342815.1 Eudromia elegans | reverse complement strand
GTGGGGCGGCCGCGGGGGCAGAGGCGCCGCCGCCGCGCGGGCCGCTCCTGCTGCGCTCCGAGAAGTGAGCTGCCGGTTAAACTAAGTGACCTTGCGAGGGTTTCCCTTTTCCCTTCGCCTCCGTCATGCCATTTCACGTCAAGTTTAATATATTTCACGTCTCCCTCGGCTGCGTCATGTGCCGAGAGGTCTCCGGGGAGCGGCGTGCGTTGCAGCGCGTGCCGAGCGCGGCGCCCGCCTTCGGGCTGCCCGAGGCGCGTCCCCGCGGCACCCGGCTCCCCTGCGAGCAAGTTGGGGCCTGCGGGGCCCTCGGGGGAAGGCAAGGGGTGCCCGCCCGCAGCTGCCAGTGGCAGTTTGGAGGGGTCCGTTATTTGTGTTCTTCACCGCCGTTTATGAGTTGCCCTGTGCGTCACCGCACAAGGAGCCGCTGTGTTGGTGCCATACAGGATTATTTATTGGGGCATGTGCGGCGGGCTGCACCTGGGGGCTGGCGCTTCTCTGCCTTTTACATTTCCCTGTGAATTGTCAATTCATCGCGCTGCGAAGGGCTGCRGGGGGGAAGCGCCTGGACTGACGTTCTGTCACCAATAAAATCGGGGCTGCTGCTGGAGGAGGAGGATTTGATCTCCCATAAGGTGCAATCAGCTGCATTCAGCGGCATCACATTTTTTACGAGTAAACCGGTGATTAAAAACAGTGATGTCTTTCACAGCAGTTTAGGGAGCGTGCCAGGCAAAATGTAACTCTGAGAGCAGCATCAAGTAAAAAACATGTTGCGAGGAAAGGCGTGCAATGTAAGTCTGATTCTACCTGACGGAAAATAACCAGATTGGGCCTCTCCRTGTAGATGGGGAAAGGTTTTGCTGCTTCACACGTTATTCAGATTGTCCTCTGTGCGTATAAAACATCTCTCTCATTTCGGTTTCTCACACAAGCATTTTTTCAGTTCTTGATTAAAACTGCAATCAAAAATGCCCAGGCACTCAGTGTACCTCACTTCAGCAGAGTGCTGCTTCCGGAGACAGTTTTACTGGGCACTATTTAAAAAATGGGAACATTGCAAACCTGTAATCCTTGGATTGGAGAGAGAGGAAATAATTTCAGCTATTTCTCCTTCTGAGGTGAAGGAGAATGGAGAAACAAATGAGTAAATATTTTGTAGGAGGAGATTGTCCTGAATAGTGGCTGTGTCTCACTGGATGTGAAATTCCTTTGGTCCATCTTGTGGTGCTACTTCATAAATGTTGTTTACTTGGTTTCTGCCATTTATTTTGGYGCAGCTAGCAGACTCAGTTAGCATATTAGACACATTTCTTGTCAGCAGACATTTATRCCTGCATTTCCAAGCAGCTTTTCCTCTTGGCTTGCTTCGTTKCCCCAAACTGTACAGTGTAATGGCTCAATGGATTTGCTGAATTTCTGTTTTCTTTTTGGGGGCAATGGGATACATGGACTTTTTCATCAGCTCTATACATGAATAAGATCTTTGTTGTGGGGATCTGAAGCAATTCTGGGTTGTAACTGAGGATGGTTCCCATTAGTGAAGCTGAAGCTAATTRAAGACAAGGTGACAAAAAGTCAAACTGACTTGTGCCCTGCACAGAAGTGCAGCTTTTCGACATCGTCCGCTGAGAGCCTTACTTAAGGAGTTGGTCCTGGGTATTGATGAAGCATCAAGCGAGAGGGGAGGATGGAGAATGATGTTTCTCAGCTAGCGCATGGAAGAGCATTAACAGCAAGCAAGCAGCCCTTTCAGAAAGGAAGCAAATAAGTAAAAGAGCCCTGTGTCAACTGCTTGCTGTGAAAGGGGAGAGATGGAGGTGGAAGAGGGGGTAATAACATGTTGAGCTGAGAAGCAGCCTGTCAGCTCAGTTCGGATATGATATTAGTCTGCTCTGCCCTCTCCAGTGTTTGTTGTGAAAATAGTAGGAAATAGTAGGACCTCTGTGGTTCTTAGCTTGTGCACTTTGACAATTCTGGAGCACTTAAACTGTATCCCGTGGGGTTAAATTGTTACATGTGTGTAACATTGTTACACTCATGTTCTGGTTTCATTCCATTTATTCTTTGCCTTCATGAATTCAGCCATTTGAGACACTTAGCAGTTGGAGCACAGGAAATTCTTGGAATAATTTAGGAATATCTTCTGAAATTCTTTTAAGCAACTTGAAAAGTTGTTTATGAGTTATCATGTGAGGAACTRTAATATAAAAAGTAGTTTTTCTGAATTCCTATCGTACAGATATGGGGTAGGATTATCTTGGAAGTGTAGCTGCTATAGCCCCCTGCTGTGTGATAATGCAAATGGCATCTAATGCCTTAATGTGCTCTGCTTCTCTGAAGACACTGGATAGAGCCATATGTGATAGCAAATGAAGTGTTTTCAGTTCTTCTCTGCCAATGCCAGGCAAATCTTTTCAGTAGGGCTTCAACAGACGCTTAACACACTTGCAACCCATCTACCAATGAAAATCATGCAGGGGCACTTCATCAGCAACTGTGATTATTGATGCAGGAGATCAGTGAAGATTGGTAATTGCTTCCTGAGCCCAGACCCATTACAAATAGAATTTAAAAAGTGAGCAAATATACAAATGGTTCCTTCTCACAAAGCTGATTTTAAACAATGTTGTGATTTGCTAGTCACCATCTTGTATAGCTAGTGCACTTTTTGAATTTTCCCTATAAATTCTGTTAGCAAAATCTTGGCAACCCAATGCCCTGTGTATGGGAATTGGCTGAACAATTTAWTGTTATGCTATTGTGACGTACAGCAAGTCAAAAACATGTAGTAGTTGTTCAGTAAATTCAATGAGGATGTAGATAATTACAGAATAGAGGACAATGGTTTTGGAGAAAGCTGGTACAGACTTTATTTGGAATGTTTTACACACAAGCAAAAAGATGGATTTTATGACTCTACTTCATCTTGACTATCTCTATCTGATTAACATCAGGCTTGGTTTATTAGATGTCCAGTTCTCAGGTTAGTTCATATTTTGTGAGTTCTTTGGCTTGACTTTCTCTTAAGTTTATCCTATGAAGTTGTAACACAGCTTCTGAACAGCTTTCACATAGGATATAACTAATTGATCAGGATTCCCATAGATGACCTTACACAGCTTCCCTGAAGCTGTCTGTAGGATGAATAGGAAAGGGATGAATATGGCAATGAATATGGAAGAAGTGAATAAGTGTGTTTCAGACACACATACACACACATGCAGAATTTACCATGTTTYTATATCACGTAGTCCCTGGCTAACCACTTGTAAGGCTTGTGATGTCATTGCAAAGTGAATAACCTCATCGGTAGCAATTGTTGTATTTCTGCCTGTAATTCAACAGTTTTGAAGTTTCTCACTGAAAAAGCAACTCCACTGGAACACAGATCAGGGGAAACACTCATCTCCTCTGCCACCAGTACCTTTTTCTTGCCTGTCTTTGTTTTAGCTCATTTTTTTCAATGTCAAAATGKAAAACTGTGAAACCTTTATCTGATTTTAAATTTATTTAATTCTCATTGTAATTCYCATTGTAAAGCATTGTGATTGTCTTTACAACATAGTTTTTTCAAGTCTTTATTCTTGTATCTAGTTTTCCATTGCTCCGGGCAAATTTGACTGTTGACAAAGCAAGCACTGAATGTGATTGCACTTAATCATTCCATATAAGATCAAGATTGGGTAATAGAGATTTTTTGGTTTTTTGTTTGTCTTTACATTTTTACATCACAAGCAGTGATGAAGTAAGTGATAGCATCTGTTTGCATGACATCAGGTAGTTGTCAAGAAGACTTCTAGTGGAACTGGAAAAGTCATTGCCTGTTAGAGGACAAAGCAGTGATTCTTTCATCAACTAATATTTAAAAAGTAGTAATAGAAGATATTCTAATTGCCCTCTTAGTACCTTCTCAAAAGAGAAGAAAGAATGCTTTAATTTTGTCTCAAAATGCTAACCTCATAGACAAATTCAGTTGGAGGCTTTAGAAGGAATAGAAGGTCCTCTCTAAAGAGAATACTTCAGACAGGCTTTACAGAATACACATTTCCAAATAAATGAGAAATGGCAATGCGGCATAGTTTAGKAAGTATCTCCTCTGAGATTGTATCAATTTTAAATACGACCTTACAGAACATGTCCCTTCTTCCCAAGGATTTTTTGAGGTATACTTGAAAGGAAGAAAGAAAAAAAATCAAATTCTAGTAGCAAGGAATAACTTTTAAAATCATGCTATTCTTAATAATTTGCTGTTGAACATATTCTCTCTATACGTAATGAAATTTGAAAACATTTTCAGAAGAAGTAAGTCTTTTGAAAAATGAACGTGGGTGTCTTTTCACGGGATCTCTAAGCTTTTTTTTCTTTTAACCTGTTTTAAGGATCTTTTCCCTTCATTTTTGCAGATGATTAAAGACAAAGTCCAAAGGTATACAGTTTTTCTTATCTTAATGTGCAATAAACTCAGGGTAGATGTTTTGTACATCAACACTGAGGAGACTGTCATAACAGCATTTTAAGGAGAGAGAGGAGGAAGTGGAGAACAATTTCAAGGACAGAACGGAGTGTTAACTCTGGAGATTGTGTATTGCATCTTCTGTTCTCTGAGTTAATACTCATGTTTGGAGTGTAGGACTTTCTAACCATAGAGAGCTTAGAAGAGGCTAAAAGGAATCAGTAAAAAATTGCAGGCAGCTATCTTTTTTGTAAAAGCTGTGGAAAATTCCGGGCATGTTCCTTTAACCATGTCAACCTACCTATCTTCCTACCTCCCTTCCCCAACATCTGTAAATGAATAATATTACRCTTGTATACATTTCCATCCTTTTATTTGCAAAGCAGCCCTTAGGTTCAACATAAGACTTACTTGGTATTTTTTGTTTTTTCTCAGGGTTTTGAAGGATAGAGCATTTCCTCCTAACTATGGGTCGAGTTGTATTTACTAATTTCTAGTGTACTTGACTGTCTCAGATAGAAGCAGAAAAGATGAATATTGTTATTATGGCTTTAGCATTTTAAGAAGCAGCACGTCACTGCCGATACAATTTTAGATTGCTGCAAATTCATAAATTAATTTAACTTTGTTTCTATGCCATAATGCTCTGTTTAAATATTCTCCATTTTCCCTACATAGCTATTAAGGAATATTAACCTGTTTTAAGACAGCTACTCTTCAGTTCTTGAAAAGTAATTCACATGTGTAGTCTGTGTTTCTCAGTTTGAATCTGTAAAACTTTTACAGCTGAAGGTTTCTTGGGTTGGCAAGATTTAGAATGTTTATAAGCAATGTGTATGGTCATATATGCTATAGAATGRCTGTTTACACATCTTTAATATTCCCTCTACTGTCATCTTTCAGTAAATAGTTGGCTGGCTATCTCCTGTCTTTGTTTTTSTTGGCTGGGAAGGAAGATGCAAGAGAGGTTGTTTTTTGTTTTGGAGATGCATTTTTTTTTTTTAACTTATGTACCATCATATAAATTAAACAATGACTTTAGTTGTAGTAATTCTGTTRCTAAATTTTAACTGGTGTAACTTGAATAATTTGTGACCACACAGAAAAATACATTTTTGCTTTGCTGGATATCATCAATATAACATGCATTGCATTATTTCTCTTTCTCTGTGAAAAAAATGAATAGGGGAGCAAAACTATACTGACCCGTCTGTCTAAGTATTAAAAACTCGTATTTTCAAAGTTCAACACTAGAAGCTCCACAACTGTGACTGACTCCTCTGAAAAGAATAAGGCCAAATTACTTCACAGCAGCAGTGGTAGTAGGCACTTTGGCATTTTCCATTTGTTCAGATATTTATCCCAAACTGACCTACATCTGCTGGATTATCAGTGTAACTTGACCTGCTTTTATTCCTACTATGCTCTATAGTTGGATGGCTGTTCTGCTTAGTCCCTAATGAGGGGAAAAGCCACACTAGTTGAAGCAGAAGCAATCAGTTTTTAGAATTATATTATTTAGAATTAAAATCACTGAATTTTTTATGGAAATAATTTGCTGTTTTACAAGTATGTTAGGTTGTTTTATGCTTAATATTTTTCTGTAACAGAATATCAAGCTTAAGCAATTAGATGGTCCAATATAAAATCAAGCTGAGATTTAATATTATCCATGCGTTTTAATTAGAAGACTGTATGAAATACAGTCCATAGTAAAGCCTGTTTTGTATTTATCCCATTTGATTTTTCCTTTTCTTTCTTGACAGCTAATATGTTTGCAGTATGTGAAGTTTAAATTTTGACATGCCAGTTGGTGCTCCATTGTGATATATTAATGAATGTAAATTCCAGAACAGTGATGAAGTCTCTGTTTGTTTGCTCGGTTTATACAGAAAAAAAAGAAATTTTGGTTAATATCTTAAAATATTTGTTCACAGTCCAGGGCATCCGTTGAAATTTTTTATATTCCAAATATAGAAAAATGCAGATCTGCAGCTGCATATTGAAAATAAATGCAGTGACTAGAGATACTACTCACTAAACTTATTATTAATCACAGATTAGTGCTGAGCATCTTTAAATATGTGACAGATTATAAAATAGCATAATGTAGTTTATGGTATTTCCTTTACATAAAGGTTTTATTTTGTCTTTAAATTTTAGTTAGAAGGAGAGAACTTTTCTGTTCTGTTTAGAGGAAAACTTAAAGTGTCATTTCATTTTTTCATGAATTGAAGAAGTGACTTGTGAAGTATCTAGTTCACTGGAATAAGCACTGCATTCAGTTTCCTCTTGCTTTCATAATTTTTGAGCTTTTCCATTACATTTATGGATGTCTAATGATGGAATTGATGCCTGCAGGTTTGTATACTGTAGCCTTGAAATACTGTGAGGAAATAGATGAGATTCAGACTAATATAAAGGAAGCTGTAGTTGCCATCTTGTTTAACGGTCATTTTGTTTAATTGGAAATTATATCTGTACAGTTGAAAGGGAGTCACTTCAACTGTAGATTACAACCAATGGTAGCAACATGTTAGAATTTGGAAAGAGACCGAAYACTGAAAGAAATTATTTCAAAGCTTAAATGTCAAGTCTGACAATTACTAGTGTGTCTAATCTTCTGCTGTAAAAGTAAATCAAGAACTTTATGGACTGTGCTTTCAAAAATTCTGAGCCTGATATGTTGTCATCTTAGGATATATCTTTATTTCTGCATATAYAAGCATAATTATAATCATATGTTTAGCTGGCTTGAATACAAATAGTGTGTAAAGTTTACGTGTAGACTAACACCTTTATGCTTGCCCAGCTTCTTCATAACATTTTGCTAATCCTTTTAGAATATTTTTAGCAAGTATTTGGTGTATATTATCTTTCCCACCAAATGTAAAGTACGACGGTTACAAACTGCTGATTAATGATTCTTCTTGATATGTAAAGTGTAAAATGCAAGCTATTCTTTGGACGAAAAAGCATCATTTATTCTTCATGAATAAACCAGAGCTCATGTCATTCCATACTTTCCCATAAAATACATTTGAATTTTATAACTGAATCAGTCTAAAATTAAACGTGAAATGTTTACTGCTTCTTAAGTAATCTTTGTTTGCAAATCATAAATCATCACAGCCTTGTTGCATTGTGAATGGTATATTTTGGGGGTGGGAGGAAGACACCATATCATTAGAATTATGTGGGCTTTTTGCTCTTTATGGTTGGTAAAGAAAGTCAATAGTTTGCCAGCTTATTTATGGGGTGTTCATATCTGTTTGGCACACAACAGCACTTCAATTTCAACATGACCTAAGATATAAGACTATTATAAGTGTATAGAGTATATTTTTTTTTTCTAAGCAATATTTGTACAGTTCCTTTGAGAAGTGTGATTACAGAATTTCCCAAATTACATTTGGATTTTGGAGAAAATGAATAAAATGAGATTTTACACAGATTGCTTCTGCCAGTTAGAAAAGTTGGAGATACTTCTGCTGTACAAAACACAGCTTTTTCTTAATCAGATGCAAAATTGAATAACGTAGAATCTGGGTAAAGAGTAGAGTTGAGCTCCTTCGATAAAGGGGTACTCTTTTTTTTATTGTGACCCCTGTTAACGAGATTGTGCCAGTTTCAAACTGATACATGCTGTAAATTCCAACAGGAAAACAGAGTACAGTAATCACTGTCACTTAAAATTAGCAAATTAACATTTGCTGTTTAGTGGAGGTTAATATTTACACTTTTTGTTTCTCCTTTTAATTGCTCATTATAAAAATTCCTAATATCTGAAGTTTTCTAGAGAGGAAATATGTGCAGAAAGAAGTTTCAAAATAAATGACTAGCTGGTTGCAGATAAACATGCAGTAACTTAGAAATACCTTCCTCTCTGAGGTCTGTGCTTCCTAGGATATCTGGCAAGAACCATGTGTTGTTTCTGCTGTTTGCCACTGCCAAACTGGAAGTGGAGAAATGAGAATAATTCMTGCTCTTTAAAGCAGACGGGTTTTCCCTTCTCAAGTTAGTGAGGATGGAGTTCTCAAATTTAGATCCTATGTTACTAGTTTGTGGCCTTTGTGGTTATAGAGAATGGGAAGAGAGGGAAGGGGGACAAGTAATTTTCTCTATGAAAAGAATATCCTATTCTTGAGTTGCCACAGACACCTTTGTTGTAAAAGCTGAAGAAATTTTATGAAAATTAGGCTGGAACAAAATGCCATGCAGCTTGAGTCTTCCAGGAAACCTGCCCTTTCACCTGCCGATACTCTCTAACTACTTTCTTTCCCAGTCCATACAATGCAACAAGTAAGAGTTTGAGGTCAAGTGTGGTCTGTAGAAGCTGTGGCACAATGGCTTTCTCTCTGCTTTGGAGAAGAGGCCTGGGAGGGATGCATTAGAAAATCTTGATATTTTTTATGGCTCTGTATTTTCTCTATACCTTCCTGCCATGTGCACTAACAGAAATAAGTAAGGGAACTGCAGGAACCCTGGCACTAGAACCCAACTTCTGCCAGGGGCACCAATTACAGAAGCTTGTTAGTGAAGTAGTCATTAGGCTCCATTCTCGTTAGGCTGTAAGAGCCTAATCATTGCTTCATGGCTTACAGGCACTGGTGGGGAAAAAAAAAAAAAAAACATGAAGCAATGATTAGTCACTGGGAGAAAAAAAAATATGTATTTAAAATATTTGCAAATATTTTAAAATGTTACCCTATGAAAAGCAGGAATTTAGATGAAGCTCAGCTGATTGAGGTAAATGTGCCACCTCTRATGTTTTTTAACGTGATTTCATTTCATTTTCATGGTTCCAGATTAGATCAATCGATAGTCTGCTTAGACCATTTTGTTCCAATATGCAGCTAAAACTTTTTTTTTGTAGGTGGAGTTAATTCTATTTTCTGTATAGCTTTACAAAATATCATCACAGTGTAAAGTGGAGCATTATCCAGAACAGCCAGGCTATTGATATTATTTTTGCTCTCTTTCAATGAAGAATCTTTTAGAAAATACTCACTGGAATATATATTAGCATGAGAAATCAGTAGAGATGACTGATAAATATCAATGCAAACAACGCAAATATTTTCTGAGTTACTAACTGCAACTGCTAAGCTGTCCTGCTGAAGTGAGTGATTTCTGGAAAAAATAGGTTATTCTGTATGTAGAGCTGGGTACTTAGTGAGTTGAAATACAGGCAGCTACACTGATAAACCTTTGCCGAGATGACTGTGTGGTAGCCTTAAGGAGCTGCTGTTGCGCCGTGCTGAACTTTTGGATTGTTCTTCTGCAAATACACATCTCTCATTCTCTGGCAGATAAAGTATTCACATGGAAATTTTCAGTTTGACTAATAATTAAAACATCTACACCATTTCTGAAAGTGGTTATTTGCAGTGTTGAAAGCATAGAAGTGAAGCAACTTGAATGAACTACAATTATTTTAAAGAATATTTCAATGAAGATCTTTTGATCTGTGTTGTGAATATATTTTCTGCATCTTGCTCTAAATTATCAGGCTACTGTGTAGGGGAACCAGCATAAATATAGTGTTTTGGTTAAATGGGAGAACTCTGCTACTATAGATTAGCACAGGATAGAAAGAAGATAAAAGGTCTCCAGCATTCTTGTATATACAAGTGTTTTATTTTCCCTGAATATGCTTGTAAGGTATCTCTCTACATTGGAGACTTAACTGTTGACAAAATTGTTAATATTGCTTCTTGCTAACATGCAAAAGACTTTGTTGCAGAATATACATCTATATTTGACTTTAGATATAAACATAAATCAGTGATAATATTTGAAAACTTTTATAAAGAGAACTAGGTGGTGCTGTTCTTTCATCTTTGTAGCATAGCTGAATTCTTAAGTAYGAATGCAGAACATTGGACTACTACTATTCAAGAATGAGTTGAGCTCCCTTTTGTGTGTATGGAAGTGAATGTTTTAAATTTCTCAAGAGTGTACTGTAAGAGTGAGTATCTGCAAAATACAACACTTTGTATTTAACATGGAAGAACCCGTGCATCCAACAGATGATTTAGTGTAATTTAGTTTTGTGGCATACTTCCTTATGTTCTCTGAATTCAGTCTGAGTTCTTTTAGAATAAACTATATATTTTTAACTCTTTAGCTGGGTGTATATTCAGTATGGTTTTTTTTCAGAGCTGTTTAATGATGCGTTACTAAAATATGACTTTAGTTTTTTCCAACAGTGAATTTGAATACTTTTCTATTTTTTTCAACATTTTGAGAATAACTTGCTAACAGCACAATCAGATCATCATTAATAACTAAAAGAAATCTAAAAAGAAACTATGTAGTAGCAGTACATAAAACAGTTATTTAAACAAGAAAAAAACCCACTACTTGAATTTTYTTCCATTTTCAAAAAAGCTAAAGTCTTAATCAGTGTCTTATCTCAATGTCACTAATGCTTGTCTTARGAAATACAGACAGTTGGAAATATGGACTCCCTGTATCTAGCTATATTTATTATATCAGTGTTTGATATTATAGCAGAATAAAAATGCCTAGTTAGAATCCAGCTTTAGTATGCAGTGTTTCAGTAGAGAATGCCTCACACAGACCATTGCTTAAAGATGAATTTTAAAAGAACAGATGGAATAAAAAGAAATAAGGAACAAAATATACACTAAAAAAGAAAAATGAGGAAAAAAGTACTCTTCTTAGGTTAAACTTATGAATCAGTTTGCTCTAATTGGATAATTACTTATTCAAAAAAAAAACWGTAGCTTTTAATAGTCCCTTATAAGGGAAAGTGAGTCTTTTTTTCTTGTTTGATTGAAAAGATGATTTTTTTACAATCTGGTCTGTGTGAATTCGGGGAAACAAAAATAGTACCACAATAACCCTTAAAATTGCTTGCTAAGTTTATTAAATTAATGCTGGGTTGTATTGTTCTTTTATTTCCTTGAGTATTAGTAATATGGAGAGAAGTCTGAAATACTCTGAAGTTTTGGTAACTTTTTCTGTTTTCATCAAATGATCACATTCAGTGTTTTAAGTAACTTACACTGCCATCAATGACTTTTATATAAAAGTGCAAGCTAACATTTTTAAGATTAGTTTTCATCTAAGAATATAYCACACTGTAAAGAATATATATWTATATTTTTTTTTAATCTTCAGTATATGATGCTTGTTCTTGCCTTCAGAGATTTGTTAAGCTTTGTATTTTGTTCTCTTGTTTTATTCCCTTTTCATCTTTCATCTTCAAGTCATGTAGTAATGTTTGTAAGTCAAGTAATGTTTGTATTTTTAGGGGGAGTTGTTCTTATTGTATGAGTATTCTGGCTGCTATATTTTATATAGCAACTTCATATTTTCATTTTATTAAACCAGTTAAAGAATGTGAAACTGAATAAACATTTTATATCATCCTCTATCTCAAGCTAAAATACAAGGAATCCAACACAAACTTCACTTTTTCTTGACTCACACATATGACTGAGCAAGGTCTGAACATTTTCTTTTTTTTTTTTTATTTTTCTCTTCTCTTAGATAGTTTTGAATGAAAACAGAATGTTGCACTGAACATTAATGATAAACTTCTACAAGATTAGGTTTCATGAGCAACTTAACTTTCCTTGTAGCTATGGAAAGGAATAGAGGTCCTGAGGAGAATATGATCCAGTGCTACCATGTTCTTTGCAGCAGTATCTCTGTTTTGTTGTTGCTGCACCTCTTTAATGTCTTAGATACTTTCTTTTGATATTTGCTAATGTTTCAGGTTTTTGTATTTCGTATTTTTTTCAGTTGTCATGGTTATGCTATCAAATATAATTAAAGCAAAAAACCCTTTAGGATAACTTTAATATGAAGAATAACTTTAATTTTTCAGTATGACTTCAGAGAATCCATACTTTAAAATTCAGACTAGCTAATTCAGGCTACTAAACAGCTATGCAATGGGTGTTAATCATGCTATGAAACTTGAAAAAAAAAAAGAAATGTTTCCTTCCAAAAAGAATTTAAAGAAAATATTTTTCATTTTAAGGTAAATTGAGTGCCTTTCCCCTCCTTTCCTGATAATAGGATCTGAGAACCTTGTGTTTAATATTTTTAACCATGGTTCATCAATTCTAATTAAATTGAAATGTAAAGCTGTACAGGCAGGCTTATGATAATGACTCAAGTGTTGTTGTTTGAGAGAGAGTTGTTTTATATTGTTTGTCATGATTAATTCCTTTTGAAAACATCTATCTGTGCATAACATTCAAAACATAGCAGAATTAAATCGAAATCATAAAATAGACACAGAATTGTTTGTGTGCATCAGTCTGTATCAAAACTGAAAATAAATGATCAAGAAGATAGGGCAATTATTGCATGTTATTTGCTGAACCTAACTCATTTATTTAGCTGACTGCATGTAGATGTTCTCAATATCCAAAAAGCAAACTGTTTTTTCTTTTTCCAGACAATTTTAAATGTACATAAAACTTACAAGAAAAAAAAGATGTTTTAAAGTCCAATTCTCTGGCAATGAAAACAGTTATCTGAACTGAATTAAAGATGATTTTCTCTTTTCATCTGTAGGGCATTATATTATTTGTAATACTTCTGTGTATTTTCATTGGGAAACAAACAAGCTTTGGTATTAGTGGTCAGACAGAATCATTTTTTTTGTTAATGAGAAGGAATTACTTCCATTATATGTATTTTTTATCACAATTGTGGTTTGAAATGTAGGTATAGTCAGTATGTCAGTATGTGTGTCATATACTTAATTAGATGTCTTCACAGTATGTAAAAAGCCTTTCTAGTCACTTAAGAAAGGAATACTGACATACTTTTTTTTTAATTTGACAAGTATGTAAACTAACTATCGTAAGTAATTCCCAAATAGAAACTTGACAGCCAGGACCTATGCTGATTTATCAGTACCTACATTCAAGAAAGGCATATTTCAAATAATTGCTATTTTTCAGCTGTCATTGTGCATTCTTTTAAATTTTCAGATGACTTCAGCAAAAGAAAATAAAACCACTTTTTTTTTAAAGTATTGGCTTTTGAGATTGTGCAATTACTAGGATATGTTCAATATTACACATCATATTTAAAGCTTTTAACCACTTTGGTTTGCTAAAAGTTTTGTCTTGGCAATGGGCCTATGAGCAACATCTTYGAACATTTTCAGTTTTAGAGATTTCTCTTTGCAAGCTAGCATAAGACAAAATACGAAGTAAATCAAAGTTGATTATTTTGAACTATTACATCATCTTATRCTGGGCAGGAGGCTGTTAGAGAGTTCATACATCGCTATGTATTCCCTTAGCTTTGTAGTGGCCTTCTTTTCTTCTGGTTCTGTTATTTTACTAGCTTGTAAACAAAATATATCTGATATGAAGATACAGTGAAAACTACTAATATTCTTTTCCTAATAGCATGATGTTTGTGAACATTTTTAGTTTTGATTTCTTCACATTAGCTAGCTGGCTCTTCTCAATTTCTTMTTTCTTCATTGTGTTGTAAGCTTTGACAAAATTAAAAATCGCCTGAAACATTTTAAGAAAAAATATATCCTTTGCATTTTTTAATGAATTGTTGCAATTAAAAAATAATAGAACAAAGCCATATAAAAGTCACATGAGCTGAAGAATTTACTTCAACATAAACATTTTTGAAGCTGTAGGACTAAAATAAAAGAAAAAAAGATTAATGAAAATGTTAAAAGAACATTAAGAAGGAAACTTGGAACCTGGATGAATTCTCGTGAGGTTGCAGGAGTTTAAGTGTTTCTAAAGAAGGAGAAATCAAGGCTAAAAGCTAATATTAATGGTAGTATTAATGATTTGATTTTACATTTCAAGCACACAATCTACATTTGCTATGACAGAGACATATATATATATGTATATATGTATTTATGGTCAATTTCATTAGGCTTAATGAGGACAGTTGCCTAAATGGATCTTCYGAATGCACCTTGCTAATACTGAAGTATGAAGACTAATCTTGTTAATCTACAGACCTGAGAGTGCACATATGCATAGAGTAAGCATCAGAGTGAAGGATGAGATTTAGAAGGGTTGAAGACACTAGTAGTCATGTGGAAGAGGCTTCAGATTAAAACTAAACTCTGATCCTTTTCTTTTTCATAGACCGCCCTAGAATCCCAGCTATTAGCAATCAGTATGGTTAGTGAAGTTTAACACAAGTACCCTGTCTGAACATCGCTTCTCTAATCTTTGTAAGGGTTTTTCCTTTAAACTTAAACAAAGAATTCTCTCTTATAATCTTACTCACTATGATTTGTCCCTGAAAAAGACTAGATCAGTAAAATCTTCTTAAACGGGATTGAAAGAATTAAGGAAGGCATGGAACTTTCTAAGAAGCCACAAGCACTCTCTCTGAACACCTGCTCAGGACTCCATTTACTTGGTGGGAATTAACTGGAAAAATACAGAAGTAAGAAAACTGTAGTAATAAGGAATTCCTGGTGACAGATATAATCATCTCTAGGTTAATTGTGTATTCTTTAATTTGAAAATTTTTGTAATTCTTTTTATTTATTTACTAATATAAATTTTCTGAATAGGTAAGCTGAATCCTAAGTTTAAATGAACTATTTTTTACCCAGAATTACAATTTTTTGTTCCAGAGGAATGGCATAGACATCATCACACATTATTTTTCTTCATTTTTGATGTCACGAATGTTGAATTTTCATAGGTTAAGTTTTTGACATATTTTTCCCGTGCTCTCAAAAGAGGAACTGATGCCAAATTTGATATATTTTTTCAATAGTAATGCTCAGTAATGAAGTTGTGATATGATGTAGATAGTCCTTTGTGAGAATAATGCTGCTATTCATTCTCTCACAATTTTCTGCTGGACTCATTTCACACTTCCTTTTTTCAGACGCTTATATTTAATTTAAGACCAAATTTCCTTAGGAGTTAGAATGTTGTTTGTAATATCTAAGTAATCRCCTTGAATTTTCCCAACTTCTGTGCAAAAAGGCAAAGTTTTTTAAAAAATTGTTACAGCAAGAGAATAGATCATAAAGCCATTTTTGCTTAATCTCTATCATAAATAAAAAGCTCACCGTTAGTCTCCTGTCTTCCTTGGTTACCACTTCCATAAATATAAGAAAAAGTTATAGAAAAGAAACTTTCTTTCCAGCTATTTTGCTAAAAAACAAATGAAAGCAGAACATTATGATGGGAATGATTTGCCCCTGACAGTATGGCCTTTAATGAAGAAACTAAGCTAGCTCACAACAAATTCCTGCTGCCTTTCTAGATGCCTGCAAAGACCATCCACAACTCTAAAGTCTTCGCTTGAAATGTTACTAACCAGCAACATCTTCAAGATTCATTTTCTGAAATTATCAGAAATTCCCATGTGAATGAAAGAACATCTGCTGTGGGAGCTGGACTCAACCAGTAATGCTATCATAGACTAATTTGGAAGAACTTCCCTTATTAAGAAAAAAAAATATCTTTTTGTATATATTTTCCCCCTATACCCAGCAATACCCTGTCACAAGCTTGTTAATCATAAAGTCTTACAGTTTTTACTTCAGCTACTCGAATTCTCAAATTGCATATGCTTCCTTCCTGCATGTTGCTGTATCACTTCGGGGATAGTCAAATTTCCCTACTTGTGTTTTCTTGAAAAAATCTTTACGTAGGCACTAACTCGTCTCATAAAGTGTTGTTTTTTCAGTACCTTTTTTTGGAAAAATGATTTCCTGTACGTGTGTGTGGGTGAGAGCCCATGTATGCATGTATGTGATATATTTTCATTCAGACCACCCGCCAAAGCGCCTTCAGGGCATCCTTCCTAACGTTGTTGCAAAATATGCCTACCTGCTGGGTTAATGTTAGACATAGATGACATTTTTGTACAGGACCATTGAAAAAGTTTGAATGAAATATTGAAAAAGAGGAATATTGTGGCCATGACCTAAGCCTTTGGTGCTAGAAAGACTATTGCCCTTTTGGTGCTTGCTATAGCTCCTTAGCCAGCTCCTGGATAGGGGCCTGAAGCAGATGAGCATTGCCTGATGCTCAGCCGCCCCCCCTTTCATTAGTGTCTCCATATAGAACTTCAATGAGGTGCTTTGGTGAGCAGGAAAAAAAGAGGATGCAAAGGCTTCTGTAATTATGAACAGAAAGGAAAGGCAGAAATAAGACGCAATAATATTGCAGAGGAGAGGTATACAGAATCTTCGATCTGAGAAAAGATATTGAGGTCTATCATAAGGTATAGGAAAATAATATCCAGAAATCCAGATTAAAAAAAGGATATACAAAGATCCCTGGTAGGTGCCTGGTTCAGCATTACGCATGGTTAACTTTTCACCTTTTAGTAGCAGCAGTGTTGCAACTTGAATGTATTTTTTGAATAAGAACTAATAAATGATATTTTTTGCACAATTTTCCCCATGTTATTCCTTTAATAAAAGAATAAAACACCATTAAGGTCGATGTAGTAAATAACAATACACAATTATCTACTAATGTTTATGTTTTGAAAAAAAATGCACAAGTTTTTTATTTATTTCACCAGGAATTTGCCATATAGGACCTGATTATCTCAAGGCAATCAGGATTTCCTTCTTTCTCTGGTTGGCTCTTCCTGCAACAGCTTGAATTACTTCTTCAGTTGAATATCTCATACTTCTAAATGCTCTGTGCCTTACCCTCAGCCTAGAGGGTGAATATCCTGTATGAGTAGAATATATATTAATAGTTTTCATAATATGAAGCAGCACTAATATGCTATTTTAAGCTGTCATGTAATATGGTTCCTCTTGTGAACTAAGAATTCGTTTATAAATGAGATTAGGAATTTTTTGTACTACTAATCCTTTCCTATTTTTACTGTCCACTGCTGATGGATTACATTTGTCATTTACAGGCAGTGTCACATTAGGAGCTCGTATCTATGATTATTAATATATATATATATTTTTCTTTTTTTCCAGGTCTTATACTCTTAGCTTTAGAAACTGGAAATTCTATAGCATGTATAAAGGACAAACACCAAGAATATCTAATTTGATCTATTGTATTACTCTAGTACTTTATGTAGTTCTTTCTGGATGTTTTATTAAACTTTCTCTCTACTGATTATTGATCAAACAATCAGTTTTCAGCAAACATAACTAGCCTGTTCCTGCGTGTGAGGAAGTGTTGCTAGTGAGGATGGAATTGTAGGGTTTCTTACCTTTTATTTATTGTAGTAAAGCTAAATGATTAAAAAACCCCTCTATCCAATATTGCAGTTATCATATTTTTAATGTTCTGCAACTTACAAAGCACAATATGAAATTTTAATTCTACCACAAAATTCTATTCTCATTAAATAGATTTTTCTTTTCCATGTTCTCTATACATATGGATTTTATTTTTCTTCAATTTTATTTAAATATTGTTTTCAAGATTTTATATTTTGGTAATTGTTTTTATTGTCTCCCTAAGCATGAAGCTATTCTTGCCTAGTTTCATATTGCTGTCACGATGGTGATGATGAAGTACACTTCTTGATTATGGCAAGAATTGATCAGAGCAGTCTCTTAGCATAGCCTTGTATCTGGTAAGGTCAGAAACTTCTCCAACTGGTATCCCACACCCTCACACCATTTTTCCATTTGATTAAGATACTGTTTCCAGATAAACTCGTGAGTGTGCTGAATTTAGTGCCTTACACATTTTGGAAGAATTGCTACAGATGCCTTTTTTTCTTCTCCTTTTGAAATGATAATATTTTATCTCAGACTTGGTTTTGTTTATCTTCTAGTTTAATCTAAAATACTTTATAGTTGTTCAGTTCAAGGTCACTTTCTGCACTCAGGTCTACTGATCTTAGCTATTTATCAAAACAATGTCTGAGATAATATAGCATGTAGTTGATTCTGTGTAAGGACAAAGTCACAAATTCCCTCTCGAACTGGTGTCTCTAGTCACAATATTGGTACTATATGTTCTATTTCTGGAAATATGGACATTCCAGTAATTAAAAACTTMTAGTAGTGTTTGTAGTGTTTGTCTCCAGGCCAGAGCCAACAAATTCTCCATGCAGACTGTGTGTTAACAATATTTTGGCCTTAAATTAATTTAGCAAGAAGTGAATGATTACTAGTATATATGGTTTTGAAATGGGTTTCTAAACTAGTATGAATTTTAAATTTACAAAAACTTCTTATGAAGTCTCAGCATTTATGTTCATTTGTATGTATAAATATGCGAGCACATACAATTTTTTGAAATTGGGATTAGAAATATTTGTTCTTTACTGAATTATGCTGAATGTTTGGGATTTTTTTTAATTAGAAGGAAAATCTGACTCTGCTTCATGTCTTCATCTTTGTGGTGATTTCATATAGTGTGACTTAGCCTGAAGTTTTTTGACTTGTTGTTTTTCTCCTAAAAAAATTTACAGCTGCAAAGCTTCATGTAGAGTGTTCAATTTTTAGAAATCAGGTAGTGGACTTAAATAATTTTCACGACTAAATTTTTTTATAGCATATAGATATATAGGTAGAGATGGGATCATTAGGTATATTGATATTCCGTGTATGTGTATATGTAAAAATGTTCTAGGCTATTTTATAAGGATTTTAGTAAATTTTAATCCAAATTTTTATACTCCATATAGGCATTGGAATATTCTTTAGTTTCTCTTTTGCTTCATCGGCTTAGAAGATGCCYTCTTTTAAAGAGCATCTTAGAGCAAATCTTTTGAAGAGCATTATCAGAAACTGCAGAGCACTTAGCACAAATTAGGCACCAGAATGGACGCCTTGTGAAATCTAGTAATGATCTGATATTCATACAGAATCTTACTGTATCTTATAGTAAATTTAAAAAGGTCTTTGTTCAATACGCATCAAGAGAATAGCTAGATAAGATTTTTTTCCCATCATATTTACTGAAGAAAAAAAAGTTAGGATCTAGTAACTGTTCATTTCCAACACAATGTTCAAAGATTCAGTTAAATCTTTAGGCACACTAAAGGCGGAGGGATGAAGGGAGGGTGAGGGGAAGTTCAATAGTGGTTATTTGCTGCTTTTACCAGAAATGATAGCTGTTAAAATCTTACTAAAGTCAGGCTTAGAAAGTYGTTTAACTGATTGTGTTATTAGACTGAGGATGACTAAAAGACCAAATCTTTGTTTATTTAACAGTATCATTTTGCAGGTAGCTTGCTATCCTCCCATGTCGTTTCTAAACATTTTTACTTGGGAAAAAGAGACCAAATTTTTCATCATTCTTGGCTTTTACAGGATGTATTTGTTTTGCAACTTTAATCTATCAGATATTCTCCCAATACCCTGAGACTTACTGAGCGAGTGACCTGGTGGTGCTAGACCTCAGGTGCTTTGTCTTCCAGGCGGCTTTTGAAGGGGTGGTGGGTAAGATGGCAGAGCGGGCCCACATTTGTGTTTGCCTGGGCTGCCCAGCAGGGGCTTCGTAGTTGCATGTTCTGCACCTGGAGGCTGGGAGAGAGCAGCAGGCACCTGGGTTGTGGCCACGAAGGCAGGGAGAGGGAGAAAAGAACTTGGCAGCAGCACCAGGTCGGAGCAGGTTGGCGAAGGGGCAGTAGCTTGCAGAGCAGCAAGCAGGGAGGCCAATGTCTGTGCATTGGACAAGGAGGAGCAGAAAGCAGTGGCTACTGGCGTCACCCTTAAAAAGGAAGAAGCTCTTGGCCACACTGTGTACTTGGAACTAATTGCTCTGCTCCTTTGTATGTATTTTTATCTTAATACAGTCATCGACATAAAAAGAGTTAAAGAACGTACACAAAAATCAAATGATGTATTGCTGGCCGATTTTAGTGGTGTAGCCACATTACCAGATAATCCCAGCACTGCTGGAAGTTTAATCCATGTGTTTAGAATTTAGGACACAGCTGCAGTACTACTGGCCTGTGTGAGTCTTTGCACATGTATTATTTCTTGGATTTTCTTGGGCAGAAAAAGCCAACAAACTCTACTGGGAGGTAAGAGCTGTCCATCACCTTATTCATCTGCAGTTCAAAGCAGAGCCTGTTAGTGGATAGGGAGAGTGCTGCATGCAGCAGAACCGACTTCTGTGGGATTGTTGGGTTTTGTGTAATACATCTGGTGATGGCGGGTAGGGAATTGGCTCCTGAATGAGAAGATGAAGAGGGGATGTGCACCACCACAATGAGTGCTTATTTTCAGTGCGTTAGTGTTTAGAAAGCAGAGCAAAAATCTCTAAAAAAAAGTTTGCATGCTCTTTTTTTCCCCCTCCCAAATAATTACATTCTTAGAGATCTTGTATAGAAATAAGTGCAAATATCTAACTTGGATTCCTAGTGTTGGAATTCAGTAGGTTGCAGATTTAATACAACTTTCTGATCACCCCTACTAATTTTCTTCCAGTTCTCATTTGTGTACAGGCCTTTCACCACTGCAGGTGTCAATACTCTCCCTGTCGTATGTTTTCTCATTTCCATGTTTTGGTTTATTATTGGACTGTGGTGTAATGCCTCAAGACTTTGATTTGTGAAACAATCCGGTTTTGATCTTGAGGTTGAAGCTGCTGAACTGTTTATTTAGTTCTAAAACCCCAAAATTGTTTGGTTTTCTAGAGCAAAATTTATTTGCACAGTAAGCTGCCTCGGCAGAATATATAAGATGATGCCACATATTCATAAAGATGAATGTTGCTGTAAGGACAGAATGTTGTGGTTACACGTTAATAATTACAGTCAAACACAGAGCTGTTATTGATCTCTGCAAATAAAATTATCATGTGTGAGGTATAAACCAAACAGGAATTCAGTATTCAGGATATGGTTGTAACCATGACTTGTAGGCTTACAACAGCATAATGCAATCATTTATTTGCCCATATCTCTACCTATATTTGGTACATCCTGTGTTGTACTGTTCTGTTTATAATCAATATTTTCACCTAGCTGCATATAGCATGTTTAGTGTTGTGGGGGTACTAAGACTGCCTATTGCTTTTAGGAATGAAGCTAAAAGTAATTAATATCCATGATGTCTTGCTCTGAAAGCCAATTCGTCTTCCATACTTATGATTTCCAATTAGATGTATCAATTCACTGGTGTGGTAAAATGCGTTTCAATATGAAGTCAGTCTTTTTTTTTTTTTTTTTTTCCTTTAAGTTGCTACTGATTTGGAGTATTTGCATGAATTGAAAATGTTGTTATTCAGGTATCCTTTGTTCTTTTCTTGTCTGGATTCTACCCACTGAAATCATGTTAAGCTAATGCACAATTAACTTACATTTTCAAAAATATTTTAACACACCCTTATGCCTATATTTTTCTTTTTCTGTGATAAAAAAAAGATTTAAACTGTCCATGCCTGACAAAATTATACTTATATATAACTTCTTTGGTTAATATTTTGAATAATCAGTTCTTAAATTCACAGCGCCAGAATACACATTTAGAATGTGGTGTTTTTCTGGAAGTAATTGGAAAATAGGATTTCAGGTGTTAGTATTTACAAAGCCAGAAAAACAGAAATTCCTCTTAGTAGACCTCAAATTTTAAAGTATCTTTTAGATAACTAAGGTAACTATGATTTTGTAAGCTAACTAAGAAGCTTAGATGCTTTCAAGTGTTTCTTAAAATAATGCTTTTTTAAAAAGTTTTAAATGTAAACATTTTTTCCCCTTGAAAGACAGTAGATAGTTTTTTTTTTTTTTTCTCCTTCTGGTGTGTATGCATCAAAAGTGTTCAAGTTCTATTGCTTTTCCAACAGTTTTTTGCAATCTTTGCTTCTATAGACTTCCTTGGCACACATATTTTCATATTTTCCTGGATTAAAATTGGTGACATGTGGCTGGTTGAAGCTTTTCAAATTTTCTGAGGCTTGCCCCCCTTGAAAGTGCTTCAGCTTGTTACCAGTTGTTCTAAGGAAAACCAATAAAATAAATAAATAAAGTTGAATAAACTCCGTAAAGCTAATGAAAATGTGAGTGCTAGGTACGGTAAGGCCAAAGAGGTCAGCATTTCGATATTCTAAAGGAATCACAGGTGTCTAAAGAAATATGGTCAAGGGTTTATTGTTCTATACCAGCAGAAATACTGATTGCTTGCATCTGTGGCTGATCTGCAAGTCTTGATCTACTGAAAATGGGGCAGGAATAATTTCATATCCATACAAAAGCAAGCTGCATGCTATCAGAGTCTAGAAAATCTTCATTGCTTTAAGCTGCAGTGCTTGTTTCATCTATAAGCTGGAGGAGATAGTGTTGTTTCAAAATATCCTGTACTTATATAGATTTTTTGCTACTTTAGAATTATTTCACTCTCTCTCTGGGAATTTGCCCTCACATAGCTGTCATGGTTAAATAGATAAAAAGCTGACTAAAAGGGACACTTTGCTTTGCAGAGACTAACTTGAGGTTTTGTATACAAATCTGTTTCCTTGATCCTCTTCCTTAATAGTTGCATCTCTTGCTTTCTAGTGTGTAGGCCAAAATAAAAGCGGGGAAGAAAATAAAATGGAAAGACTGAAGGGAAACAAAAAATCTTGCTTTTGAGGACTTCCTCATTTCGAATATATACAGTTGTATATACAGGAAACAGAAATCATATCTCATTAAGATATTCTAAGAATGACTGATACTGTGAAATATGTTGGAAATAGAAAGTATGTTGCAAAGTAGTAAAGACTTTGGTAATTTGCAGAGAGTTCTCATAATTACTAGATATGTCATGTGGCTGTATCCAAAATCATTGTGAAATGAACATTAGTTTGGTACTGTTAAAGATGGATCATTTGGGTATTAAATACCATAATAAGTCAAACAGTGACCTGAGGACTGGGTTAGAGATGTAAGCTGATTTTAGTTTAGAAAATAAAAAGACATTAAAAGTTCGAGGTGGGACTGAATTTTCTTCTCCATGTTACTCTGTGATGGTCTACCCTATTAGAACTCTTGCATTTCTTATGGAAAATGCCAATATTATTAATTTTAGAATAAGTGCCAAGAAGTTCTGGGTATGGACACCAGGATTTACTATTTTGTGCATTCTCTAGCATCTCAGTTACATTGAAAATAATTTAAACTGTGGCTTTTCAAAATAGAAGAATGTGACAGTTATATAACTGAAAATTGGGACCATACTCTGTTTGCCGCTGTCAGATTGATATGTGTCTCTGTAATGCTCTATCAGTAGACCTTTCAAGCTTTTTATACCAAATTGATTATGCAGTATTTTGAACTGCTTTCTTTCATTTAGTTCTGTTTTCTGTATTCCATTTAATTACTTAGTTCAGACTAATAGCTGGTTTTGTTCTTACTTCCAGGAAGTGTAGTTCTGCTTTAATTGCTATATCTGATTTCACATTAGTGCTCTGTATCCTAGCAACCCAACTCCTTTGTAGTTTTTTACTTCCTCGTCGTTGCTTCTGCAGCTTGACCAACCTTTCTTTCGTGTGTGTTGCAGTGCGACTCTCAAGATGATACTGTCTAATCTGACATTTTTTTTCTTCAATAAAGTGCAGAATATTTAGTCTGGACTCCATCTGGAGTCCATCTGGAGTCCAGATTAGGCAAGCCTAGTGAAAGGAGATGTAGATGTGGATCTTTCTGATGTCTTCATGGGTTTCTATTCTTTATCATTTATTCAGATAAGGTAAATGTAGCTTTTTCCTTGAAGTACTTTTTACCCTGAAAAACTATTTGATCAACTTCAGTGTGTACAGAGTTATGGTACACAGAATTGGCTTTCAGATTCAGGAGGAGGTGAGATCCATGCTGATAAGCTGTGTTGTTTTCCTCTCAAGAGACACTTCCTTAGGAGGAGAGGCTGTCAATTTTATGAACAGAACAGAAAGAATATTATCTGTGTATGGTGCTGTAGTGAATTTCTGCTATATATCTAGCTGGGCTTGTGGTTTCACCTTTTTTTTTTTTTTTAATTCCCCAATATTGAATTTTTGGAATGGCTAGAAATTCCCACTGTTAAAGTGAAAGAATTCTAATTAATTTAGTAACATTTTTCTTCTGCTCACTTTGTCAGAGCGTAGGTTTTTTGCAAGAAATTTGTTTACTTTTTGGAGCCCTGAAGCGAGTTGAGATGGTGTTTGATGTCAAATACTGTCATCAAGCTTGAAGAAATAGGATAAGAGCACTGTAAGGCTGCAACTACTTGAAGGATTTCTGGGGAGAGAGAATAGACGGACTTCTTTTCCATTTAGAATAATAAGGGAGTAATGCTGGCAAGTTTATAAAAATGAGACCTGATTTTTTTTTGTACTGATAGACATTTAAAGTCTTTTTTGTTGTTACATACAAACTGATGTAAATTAGTTGCATTTTACTGCCAGTACTCAAGTGCTTGCTAGTATGTGAATCAACTTTAAGACTACTTATTTAGTCTTAAGTTATTTATTTAACTTCTTTGACAGTAGCTAATTCTTTTGGAAATGATAAAGAAGATAAAACTAACTCTAGGCATAGAAGAAACGCCTATGACAACTGATAATCTTTGCTACATAGGAAGAAAATGCTTTGGGGAGACTTTTTTGCTTGTAATTTAGTGAAATTATTTATTAAAGATATATAGTTAGAGGAAGAGATGCTGTAAACCCACAGTCTCACAGCATGCCTGCCTTAGAGGCCTGTGGTCAGAATKCTTGAGAAAACTGGAGTTTTTCGGAATCACTGCAGTCAGGAGATGTGCAGAGAATCCAAACTGCCCCTTCTGGCTGCAGCTGGGTCCCTGGGAAAAGCTGTAAAGCAGATTTAAACCTGACCTCTCGCATCAGCTGTGGAAAGGATAAGCCCTGCCTTCAGTTAGAACTCGGCCATTCTGTGCACTAAGAACTTAAAAATGCACCTAGATTATTTCCCTCCCCTTCTCTCTCCTCAGGAGCCTGGATAGCTGGGATGCTGAGTGCTCATGCCTTTTAATGAGCAAAGGTTTTTGTGCATACCCAATGGAAGTTACATCCTTTCCAGTACCTTTGTGATTCCCTGCTTAATGAGTACATATGCTAATTTCATGACTCCTTTATAAGCAGATTCCTTTCAACCATAGAGAGATTTTTAAATTTCTGTTGAGTAAGTATAGATGGGAAAAGAATCTTTTTTGGACAGGTAATAGGAATGTTTTGTTGCTTGAAATGTTAAGGTATTCTGATGTTATATATTTGCTATCTCCACAACAGCACTATATATATAGCTTATATGTGTACATATAATTAGTTTACAAACTTTCTCAGAACTTTACAGAAGCATTTGCGGGGAGGAGTGAAAATACCAGCTAACTCTGATCATAGAATACTTTGTCCAGGTATCTTGAAGAATGTTTTATAGTAGCCACCACTCTCCACTCCATTAAAACACTCTCTGAAGTTGTTCTCTCAGGAAAGAAGTTACAATAAGGATAATCAAATGGGTTTTAAGAATACACTATTAATTTAAATATGAAAATTGTGTCCGAGATTCGTTGACAATTTTTTTGAAAACAAAACAGAAAGTTAGTTAGAAAAACATGAAAGATTTTTCAAAAGAGTATTAAGAAAATGGGTAGCTACTACTAGTTATTATTATGRATTGTTATTTTTCTTAATACTTATTATTTTTCCTAGAAAAAAAAGAACAGGTTGTTTTGCCCTTATTTTAAAAATAGAAGATATTCAAAGAAAAAATAATAATTAGGATATTTTAACATATTTTTTTCCTCTTCCATACATAATAAAGTTTAATGGAAATATTTATCAAAATGTTTGCAAGTGCAAGTGGAGATCTAATCTGATGTAACAGAGTTCTAATTTGCTTTAGTCAATTTGTATTAATTCTTCCTTGCATTTCTTCTTGATTTCAGCATGGTGCACAAATGGGCAGAGTAGCAGACAGAAATGAAATCTTTCTCACTTGCCTCTTCTTGGATAGAGCAGAGAGGAGAATCATTGAAGATGCATTCAGGTCTTATGAATAACATAGATGTTCCAGGCTTCCACCCAGGCTGAGAAGGCTTCTTTATCCTGACCCGAGAAGATGTGAACCTATTAAGACAGGAAGTGCAGTCAGAGGAGAGGTAAAACAAAGCCTCCTATCTTCAACCTGCTAGGTGTTGTAGGAAAGGCCTAAGGGTTTTTCTTGGAAGCAAAGAATTATTAATATCAAGCTGCTAGTGTGTGATTCATCAGAGGCCTTGGGTAGAAGTTTCAGACTAGTATCTTTATTTCACAGGAAATATGTTACCTTCCATAATTAGCTGGTAGATTAGCTAATAGGTGTTTTTCTGTTCTTGGATAAACCATTTTTTCCCCTATTTTTAGAATAAAAAATCAACAGCAATTAAAAGTTTTGGAAAACATCTCAATACTTTATATATGCATATGTATGTATATATATATATATATATATATACGGCCAGAAACTATTGACTGAGCTTCATGCTGTTGCCTGTTTCACACTGTTAATGGCAGTCACTGTTTTAATGAGTAGCAATTGTGCTGCAGATGAGATGTCAGTGTGTGATCTACCCTGGCGCGATATGCTCCAGAGCCTGTAGATCATTAAGGCTATTGGGTTTTTGCTATCTGCTCTTCAGAAAGCTACCAGTGCTACTAGTTCTACATCCAGAAGCCTGGAAGCCTTCATAGACCAAGCCTGAGAATGAAATCTCAGAGCTTTCATATTCCCTTGGGCAGAGACCCTACCAGATTTCAATATTGAGGCTGTACTCTGTATTCTAGAGGAAAGAGGCAGGGAAACCTGGGCACAGAAAGGCTTTTCTCATTCATTCAGGTTGTTACAGAATTGCTGACATTACCATAGCTTGTCCTGCAGTTGCAGCAATGAAGGGTAACCTTCCCGAGTAATGTGCCTGGAAACTTCTGATTTCCTAAAATGTTAGTCACTTCTGTACGCTATAGTTTGATAGTATTTAGCATTTCCAGCATTCCACTGGAAAATAACTTGCTCTATATAAGAGTCAATATGGAAAATGTAATGGATCAGAGCTGTATAAAATGAGATACTAATCTGTCTCTCCAAAGTAGAATGTAACACATATAGTCTTTTTTTTTACCATATAATCTGGAAAAGACTCACAGATGCTGAAACTATAAAAAGCGTATGTTCTATAACGGATCACATAGTTTCCTATAGAGAGACAGGAGCAGAACTTGTGTATATTTCTTTGCATTCAGTTGGCATGCCTAATCTCCATTAAAAAAAAAAACCAAAGCTTTTATTCATGGAGTGTTGAGGTTTCTTACTTAATAACTTTAATGGCCACTCACCTTTTTATGATCTGTGTTTTGGAAGCTGAAAGAACTAGGGAGCTTCCCAAGAGAAAAGGGCAGGGGGTAATAAACCCAGCTGAACAGCTCTGTTGTAGTTCAGCTTGATAGTAAAATAAAGTGGCTTCTAAGTATCTTTTCCACAGGATTTATTCTCCTCCAGTGTTTTGAGTTTACTAATGAATTGACATCTAAGAGAAAAGAAAGAGAGCATAGCAACAGAGTTTCTAGTTTAATGGAGTCCAACACAAAGGTCTGAAGGTATAAAACATGGCCTCTTCATATGGCAAGTAGATACTCAAGAGTTTTTTGCTATACCTCTTTTATGACACTTGGGTGTTGACTTTGGTGATTTATAGTTTGCTATCATAATCATTCTGTTCATTTTTGTAGGGTATACAWGGTAAGTTGATGTTGTACCTAGTGCTACTTTTACAAAAAATGGGTAGTGTAGTGGAGGGGAACTCCTTAGATGTCTCACTATGTGATACAGTACAAGTCCTGAGTTGTCTGGGTTGGTTAGATATCTTTTTTGACTGATGAAAGCCAGTAGGAAGTTATGTATGTACTTTTGGATACAACTGTTTTCTTGTCCTTCAGAGCAAGAGAAAAAAGACCAAATTCCCGTAACAACATAGGTATTGAAAGTAGTTTAGATTTCAAAAGTGAGATCTCCAGTTACTTGTCTACGAGTCTTGAAAAGCCACATGTACTATCTAAGTAAATACCCTAGACTTTTTTCACACAGATAAAAAAGGACCATCATGTGAGTATCTCAGCATGTCCTTCATGCCTAAGCCTAAATAGAAAACAGACTCTTACCTGAGCCTTTGAGGAGACTGATTGGTGGTTAGAATCATAGAATGGCTAGGGTTGGAAGGGACCTGTAGAGGTCATCTAGTCCAACCCCCCTGCACACGCAGGGTCCCCTAGAGCATGTGGCACAGGATGATGTCCAGGTGGGTTTTGAAGATCTCCAGAGAAGGAGGCTCCACCACATCTGTGGGCAGCCTGTTCCAGGGTTCTGTCACCCTCGCTGTTAAGAAGTTCTTTCTTAAGTTCCTGTGGAACTTTTGGTGCCTCAATTTGTGGCCATTTCCTCTGGTTCTATCACTGGCCACCACTGAGAAGAAGCCAGCCCCCTCCTCCTTACTCCCTTTCTTGAGATATTTATATGCATTAATCAGGTCCCCTCTCAGTCTTCTCTTCTCCAGGCTGAAGAGGCCCAGCTCTCTCAGCCTTTACTCATAGGGCAGATGTTCCAGGCCCCTAATCATCTTCGTGGCCCTGCGCTGGACTCTCTCCAGCAGCTCCACATCCCTCCTGCACTGGGGAGCCCAGAACTGCACACAGTACTCGAGGTGCGGTCTCACCAGGGCTGAGTAGAGGGGCAGAATCACCTCCCTCGACCTGCTGGAGATGCTCTGCTTAATGCACCCCAGGATCCCATTGGCCTTCTTGGCCACGAGGGCACACTGCTGCCTCATGGTCAACTTGTCGTCCACCATGACGCCCAGGTCCCTCTCTGCGGGRCTGCTCTCCAGGAGGTCGGTCCCCAGCCTGTAGGCATGTCTAGGGTTATTTCTCCCCAGGTGCAGGACCCTACACTTGCCCTTGTTGAACTTCCTGAGGTTACTCGTCGCCCAGCTGTCCAGTCTGTCCAGGTCCCTCTGGATGGCAGCGCAGCCCTCAGGGCTGTCAGCTATTCCTCCCAGTTTGGTATCATCAGCAAACTTGCTGAGGGAGCACTCCATCCCTTCATCTAGGTCGTTCATGAATAAATTGAACAGGACTGGACCGAGGACTGACCCCTGGGGGACACCACTAACCACAGGCCTCCAGCCTGTGGATATGGTAGATATGATCTTTCTCTCAGATGAGTGATCTAACCAGAAGACTTGGAGACTTCTGGTTAAGCAGTGAGCCAAGTGGGAACTTGGTGCATGACTGCTGAAATCACTGTGCTTTTGGAGTGGCGTGCCTTTTGCGTAAACCAAAGCGGGCCATCAATATCCTCACCATTCCGTTTTGCTTTCCCATGAGGGAGCCAGTTGCTTTTTGTACAATGCCGTTGCCAGGGATGGTGAATGTCAGCCTTGCTGAGCTGATAAAGATACCTTCTCTCGTCTCCTCCCCTTTTCCCTTCTCCTGTCTTTGAAAATTGCCTGCCTAGTAAAGTGGTCTGATTATACCATGGTCCTACATCCGTAGGACAAAAAATTAGCTCAGTTAAAGGCAATCCTCATTTAATACTAGAACAATGATAGAATCAACATACGAAATGGGAAACACAATTATGGCAGTTTTGAACAACATTTGCAAGTTCAGTTCTGAGTTTGTGTGTGTTGTAGAAACCAAAATAATTCTGCATAAGAGGTGGCCTGCCCTGACAGGATAGTTCTTTTTTTCAGACCACCATAGCACAGGTCCTTTGCCTATGTTACCCATTTGAATAGTTCTGATAAATACATTTGCATAAGTATTTTTAAAGGGTACCAGCAGCCTTAAAAAAAAAAAAAATCTATTTTTTGAAATTCTCAATGAGTCAGTATCTGAAGTGCGTACATTCTGATTTGGGCACAATGGAAAGCCATTGAACTGAAATTGCTTAAAAGAGCGAGGAGGTTTCTTCATGTTTGTAAGAACTTCACTGTTGATATTACCATCTTTGGGAATTAGTATTCTTCCCTTTCCTGTATTTAGTCTATTGGACTGGATATTACAAAAAGCTTTCTAGACAAGTGATTTAGATAAAGGAAATGATCAATGGGCTTCTGAACTAAACGCAAAGGTCTAATTTAGGGACATCGTTATTACTGTCTTGCTTTTGTTTTCACTGAAGAATACTTACTTAATTATCAATAAGTACTTATATTTCAGTTTAAATAATTGGCTTGAATATAACTGTCTTCATGCTAGGTATTCAAAACTGGTAACTTTGTGTACTTGGCTTACCTGTCTTTGGAAATACATACAATCTTTATACTCTTTTTTTGTAATTCTATTTGATCTTGATATAGTCTGAAACCTCATAAATAGACACTTTGCATCTCAGTTTGTTGATGAAAATAAATATGAATTAATATTTTGTCACTTTCAATGCGACCTTAATTCATATAACATTTTAAGTAATTCCTTTTTAAAATATTATTTTAATTAGTTTGAACTTGCAAATATGTGTTAAGTTTATGCAGCAGTGTCTTTTATATTAGAAATGCCGTGTAATTACATTTTCTCCGACATGAAAAATGAATTAGTGCTGCACTTTATGTGATGACAAATTTTCCTGTTTGTTCTAATTTTACTGAATAGCATACTGTATCTTCTTTGGCACAACCTAGAATAACTCTATTTAGCTGTGAAAGTAGGAACTGAGCTTAACACCAGAAGAAGCCAATATAATGTTTAAGCAATTAACTCACATGAAAACCAAGTAAAACAGCTATGAAAAGGTCGGCATGGTAAAATTGGCTACCAGTGTATCTAGGCAATTGGGATCCATGGAAGCCCTTGAAAAGAGTTGGAGAAGGGCTGCTGGGCAAGCGGTAGAAATACTTTTGTTTCCTTTTAACTTGCTATGGACCAACATAAAGTAAGAAGGAGGCAGGAGATGTCAGATATGATGGTGCGTTTCTCATTGCTGAGAAGTCTTATCAGAGAGCCAGTTAAAGCTTATACTTTATGCCTTTGGGAAASTGTTGCTTTTATTTTTTCCATTTCAGGTGAGAGTGAAAAATCAAAATGCCCAAGAGACAAATACTCAAAAGAAACATATTTCAGGTGTGTTGAAGCATCCTGCTTTGATAAATATTTGCTCCTGATATATTGTGTTTTTAACTTTTATTAAGGAATTGGGTTTGTTGCTAATTGATATAGTTGACTTTTAAGCTAGAATCCTGATACTACAATCGTTCTTGTTGCTTGTCAAATGGAATCAACCAAACATATTCTTGCTTAATTCTTGAATTTCGTAGCATTAGGAAGTGCTTTAAAAAATCTAAAGCTGATGTTCACTGAACTACTTCCATTTCATGTACTTTTTTTCCAGGAAGATCTTGATAATAGGACTGAACAGAAGGATTTTAAGTTGGACACAGAAGAGAGAGAGAATATAGGCTGTTCATCTCATTCTTGGATGTTGCTCATCATTGGATTATTTCTCTGCAGCTACCTTTTAATGCTCAAATTAATATCCAGTTATTTCCTTCTCTTTCTGCTATATGTATCCTGTTTGCCATTGAGCCACTTATAGTATATTCAAGATGCAAAATATTTTGTAACTAATGCACTAAATATTTTCAAACAATATCAAATACTTACCTTGCCTTTCTACTTTATCCGTAGTGCCAGAGAAATCTCTTGTGAGTCTCTGAGTTTCAGTGCTTTTACTACAGGAAGCCAGACAGTGATGGTAGCCTTGTAAAGAGGAACCAGAGGGAGTGGCTAGTTTCTAGGGAATCATGTTGTAGGCTTTTATTAGTAGAAAGTAACTTGCCTATTTTCGTTGCTTATCTTCATTTTTTGAAATTAGTGGGGATCTCACAAAATTAGGCATAGATAGTGACCATAAATCTAAACTATATTGAAGAATTTATTCCTGTTCAGTATGAGTCTTTAGTGTAATTCATCATTTTTTTATATAAGTGAAATTATTAAGAGAATTTTTGTAACAATCTCTCAGAGTATTCTTCTTTCTCTTTTATTACTTAATTTATTTTAGTAGTTTGATTTATGCAGGGTTTAAAACCCTCCATGGACTAGAAACATATCTACACAAATTTATAATAATGGAAGAAATTATAGGAAGCCTGCTAAATACAAAGACTAGGTCAGGAAATCTGTGATATAAGCTGTTGGAGTTATTTTGGGTTTGAATATTCTCTACTTGAAATGCTGGGTTACAGTGTAGTAACAGGGAAGTGTTTTTACATTTACTAACCGTTGTCTCCAGTTATCTGCTTTTGACTATTGACCAAAAACTACTGGATTAGATGGATCTTTCATCTGACTTACTGCCTACATTCTTATATTGTAAAAAAAAGTAAGGATGTGTTGTGAATTTTGTTAAGTATCCTCTCTCTGTAATCTGAATATCAAGCACTTTTCAATGAGATAACGCTAGCAGATCGGGCTCGTGCTTCTTCCCCAGCTTTCCAATTGGAATACTGTGGGAAAGGTTAAAAAGATTTCCAAGAGTCAACATATATTTCATTCACTGCTCTTTTCTTGTCTGCATAGCTAGTCATTTTGACATGGAAAGAAATTAGGTTGGTCAAATATGAGGTACCTTTGGTAAATCCATGTTAACTTTTCCTGACTGATCTTTTTTACATGTTTTGAAATGGTTTACAAGGGGTAATCCATTCATCCAATCTGTGGTTCATGCTTTCATTCTTGTGTTGGGTGATTACCTAAAAAGATGCACAATTTGGGCTCTGTTTGAAAACCTTTTGGCTCTCTATATGAATTTGGTGCTAGCAGGTGATGGAATGGCATTAACCAAGTGTTTGTTGTTCTTGACTGAAGTGCAATAGGCTTCCAGGCTTCTCCTTATGAAATCCATGTTGATTTTTCTCATATAAATCATATTTATCCACTTGTCTACTAACACAGTGTACTAACTTTAATCTTTGTTATGGTCCCTACCCTTTTGCCCAATAAAGAGATCCAGCATATGGAACCTTTTAAAACACTAGTGTTGTCTCCACTTCATATAAAGGAAGATAATTCTGAATGCAAGTTTAATGTACCAGCTGTAAAGATCTGTAGAAATATATTTTGTTGAAGGGGGCAGATCCTAGGCAACTTAAAGGTATATAAACTAAAAAAGTGTGATGGTGGCCCTGAATTAAATTGATTACTGATGCTAATCACAGCATTCAAAACAGATTTTTAAGAAGCTGTTTGCTATGTAGTTTAGAAGCTGCAAGTTCTTCTAATAGGCAAAAGATATATATCACAGTTAAATGTGTGCTGCAATTACTTAATCTTAGTGACCGATGGAGATAAAAAATTAGCCTTCAAAAGGAAAGTTCATTACCTGGTGACTGTGAAGAGATGAAAACCAGATTATTGTTGTCACATACAGTTCAAGAAGAACGGAAACAGTCATCTTCATAGTACTTGTCACATTTAAAATAAGCCGTTCTCCCGCAGCAGAAAGAGAGACAGTGGTGTAAATGTACTTGCAATAACAGCTGTCCCCATTACTCTAGTATGACCTACGTGCTAGCATATACAATTTAAAATGAATATAAATGAATTGGACAAATAGGCAAATGATGTAAATAATTTAAAGTTCTGTATGTGTTGTGAGAAAGCAGAATCTTGATATAATGAGATACCCGTGTCACCCAATGTAAGACCCTTTTTTTCTTTCTTTCTAGATCTGTTTTCTGTTGGAATGCTATGCAGTTTTCTGTCTAGGTGTAATGATTAGGTAGATGGGATAGATGATTGTAATGATTGGGTAGATGGGTAGACTGAAATGAATTCTTAGAGATTTTTTTTTCCACAGAGTATAAGATCAGTTGTGCCAGGTGAGACTAAAGATCCTTCTAGCTTAGTCTCTTGACTGCAGCTGTAGCCAAAAAAAAAAAATGCCAAAAGAGGGTAAGAGCGAAGCCTGTGCTGTAGTGGAACTTCCCTGGAGTATTATTGCAGTCTCCAGTAAATTGTGACTATGGTACATCTGGGGTCCATGAGTGGTGCTTCCTCTTTACTAGATATTTGGCTTTCCTCACAGTCATCCTTTATCGTCTTCAATAATTTACTACTCTCAGCAACCTCAGTTACCTCTCTATTGACAAACTCTTCCAGATAATTTAATAGTAGACCATGTCGTTGGTATCCACATCACTTAATTGAATGTTTCGGGCTCCAGTATCCATCCCTGCGAAATACCACCCGTGACTTTACATTGCACAGGAATTATCACCGTGTATTTCCCAGCTTATTTTTTAGCCAGATATTTCTTCATGCTGGCTCCTGTGCCTTTTTCCAGCCTTGCTGAAAGCCTTTTTGAAATAGACCCCTATCTGCAGCTTTTTGACACCTTACCATGACTCCAGTGGATTTGGAGTTCAGTTCTCTTTGTAAAAGCCATGATGATTCTTATTCAGGATGTTGTACTCAATCCTCAAGCCTACTACTCTGTTTTTAGAGTTTCTCTAATTTGCTCAGTAAATACATCAGTTTACAGAGCTTTAAGTTTTCAGAGGATATGTAGTAAAGCTTTTAGAACTGGTTGGAGGTTTGCAGTGTGCTCTGTCTGCTAATGTCATGCCATAGTTAGTTCAGTTATTTTATCCTTGAGATCCTTTAGATCTCTTTGGTAAAAACTGACTGTTCCTGGTCTGTCTTTTTTTTCCTTTTTTTTTTTTTTTTTAACATTCGCTAGTGGTCATTAGTGGGTTTGTGCGCTCGACTCTTCGAGTTCCTCATGAAACAGAATTTCAGCACAGGGAGCGCCCATCCTGCTGAAAGATATAGATTATCTTCTGCAAATGTTCTTCTTATAGATCACCCCTCAGAAAGCACTACAGACCTTCTGCCAGGTTTCCTGGTGCTATTGTGCTTGGAAAAGGATTTACTGTTAGTTTTTATAACTTGTTCCACAAATGTTCCTTGGCTTAGCTTACTGAGTTCTTACCTTTAACCTCCACATTTTATGAGGCTTTCTTTCTGCTTATTTCAGCCATTTTGAAGAATAGCTTGTTTCTACTATCCTCTGCCCTGTTGTCTGGCATCTTTTTGTGCTTTCTCAAATCCTCAAATATGCACTTTTCTGCTTTGAGCTTTTTTTTTGGGGGGGGTGGGGGGTGGGGAGTGGGGGGGATGCCTGGCTGGAGGGAAGGAAAATAAGGAAGTGAAAAAGGGTCTTGGTTTCTATGCTGCCTACAAAGATTTAATTCCTTTTTAGCTTCCATACAGCTATTTTGGGCAAATATCTTTATTTTTATGCAATTCTCCTTGAAAAGAAATACAATAGCTATGGAAAAAATACTCCTTGACTTCATTAATATCAAGGTTATGAAACATGTCTGTAAAATATTTTCCATTATTAAGCCTTGAATTTCAGTTGCTTAGAATATGTTCAAGTATTTAGAAGTAGCTTAATTCAAAAACAAATCACACTCCAAGGACAGAAAGTTACCCATTTTAACATTTTTTTGTGAAAAGGGACTTTTTTTTTTTTTTTTTTTTTTTTTCTTTCCCCTCTCAAATTCTGCTCATGGCAGAATGAAGGTGCTCAGCATGGCAGAATGCTGGTTGCACTAATAGATGCTAACGGCTCTGATTAGTTGTACCTGAGGCCATCATAGTCTCCTGCCCAGGGCCCAGGCAGTCCCATTTCAGCTGGGCCTGGGTCACACCTGTAGCTGTGCCTCCCTCCAGCCCTGCTGCCCTCAGGTGTCACTGGGATTTCCCAGAGTGGCCTTGGGCACCACTTTTTGCCTGATTTTATGCTGTGCTTCTGCTGGCCCTTGTTGGATTGTGCTTTTGCTGTTCCTTGAAAATGAGGTTTGTGAATGTTACAGATTTATGTGTTAAGATTTGAAGTAACTGCCTATGACTGTTAAATTAAATATAAAGAAGCTTGGTCAAAAGGAGGTTTCCTGGGTAGGAAGTGGGGACAATACATAATCTGAGAACTTTTTACTGTGAACAATGCAGAATATTACTACTATTCATCCTGAGTATCCAGGTTTAAGTTTGTGGGATTGGAAGCTAAAAATAAYTTAATCTTTTCTTGTAAACTAAGCAAGCTTCTTATGGTTGTTCTTTAAGGTAATAAATCAGTTGAGCTTATGAATGTGCCATTCTTAGTATACTCCTACAGCAGTACTTTTTCTTAAGGTAGGTAGATGCCTTCAGAAAACTGAATTATGTGTTTACTCAGTTATTGGTGTATTTGAAAACAACCAACCAAGAAGATTGGGAGAAGAGTTCAGTAAATTTGCTGTAAAAATTAACAGACAGGAAATCATCCACTTCCCCTTGAAGATATGACAAAAATTATGTCATATGAGATCATATTTTACTTAAAGTGGAAAAATAGATATGCAAACTATTAAATAAACAAATCTGAATATTCAAAACACATTTAAAAATGTATTAAAATTGTAAAAAATAGTTATTAAATATTGCATTAAAGCTACTTACAGCTTCAAGGAAAATCTGTGGCAGTTTTAAACTTGCTCTAACAAAAAACCAAAACTGCTTCTTTACTGGAATTTGTCAGTAAGGCTACTTAGTGCAATTTAGATCACTTTCTCACTAGGTCCTTGTCCTCCTCAGCATTGCTGGTGCTTTTTTTCTCCCTGTGGAAAGGAGTTCAAGGTATTGAAGGAGAAAGGATCTCCTAGGAGAGCAGTCATATTTCTCTTTTTTTTTTTATTTATTTTTCTGCATGTGATGGTCAGATCTCTACCTTGCTCTCTCTGCTGCTTGTACCAATCGGTACCAATTATGAAGTGTCTTGTTTAAAGCAGGAAGTGAAGTTAAACTAGTGTTGCTGCCAGTCATTTATCAAACTAAGTTTTGAGCCTTGGTAGCAAGGGGAAGGAAGACAATTGAAGATTCAGAAAAGTGCTACAAGAAGAAAGAAAAAGTATGCATTTGTTAATGAAACACACACTAAGAAGTGAAGAATTTTTGCTTTATTACAGTGGTAATTCTTTCTTACTATTATCACCCCTTGTGCACACAGTTGTGCGCACTTGTGCACAAGTCCCTCTCTATTTGTTAATACCAGGCCCAGTAATCCACCTCTTCTTATTGTCTTTTCCAAAACTTGTGTTAAAAAGTTAACATCAATGATCTGCAGGAACCACCAGGACTGTGCGTGCCCGACTGTGTTGTGTTTCCAGTTGATATCAGAGTGATTGAAGTCCCCTATGAGAACTAGGGCCTGTGACCATGAGAAAACTTTCAGCTGACTATGGAAGGCCTCATCAACTTTCTCAAATCCTTATAATCATTACTTACAGCTGTGGAGAAATGTCTCCCAACCAAGTATGAAATTTGACCTTTTTTTTTTTTTTTTTTTAAGTGTTTGGTGATAGGATTTCTAAAATGTATTATATTCCCAAATAAACCAAAGTGTTTTATGGGCTGAAATGGTAGGCATTATTTCAGGTAATAATACAGTTATTTCAATACAGTTAGCACTCAAGACACTAAAGCCTGATGAAATGTTGTCTATGCCATCACATATGGATATGTTACTTCATATTTTCTCTAACTTTATTAAAATTCTCTTCTAAGGATGGTTGTTTCAGCAGTTGCAGTAAAATTATGTACTACAATTCAGAATATGGTTGAGGCAAAGCAATAATAAAGAATGCTTCCAGTCTGTAGTCAGATCTATAGCTCACACATATCTCCAACCTTCAAATGTACTATATTACTTTTAGCAAATTAATTTAGCACCAGAAAATACATGGATCTGGCTCTAGGGCTTGAGATACTCTTGTTTTTTGAGAATTAGTCTTTCAAATACAAAATGCAGGAAAATGAGAAAAATACATATTTTCATTTATTTATTTTTCTTGAAGTACAAAGACCCATGAAACTAAAGAAAACCCTGGGTATTTTTACATTAAATTTATATGAAAATACTAAAGCACAGGATAGTTTCTTGCATAACAGCTAATAACATGCTCATTCCACTTCCTCCCCAAGAAAGTTGAGGGCAGGGAAGGAGACCATGAAATATGTTTCTGTTATTTTCATGCTGGTAAGGCAAGTGTCACAACAATGTGTTGTGGTTTTAAATACAGAGTTCAAGGTTATTTTAGTGTGTGTTCTTTGCTGCTGTTGAGGCTTCTTCCAGCAGAACAACTTAAGCAGATATTTTCTAACTGAGTATTGTGTATAATAAAAATGAAAGAAGCAATTTTTTAGAACTTTTGGTATCCTGTGGTTAACTTAATTTCTTTTCAATTGAACATGTCATTGTATTCCTAAGACTTATTTTTTATAGAGTGTGTGTAAATCAACAGTTACATTGTGGATAATATTTTTCAAATACTCAATGTTAACAGAAACCAGAATTCTAACAAGTTACAATTTACGTATTTCTCTTCTTACCTGTGTCGTTTAGATGCATATTTGATCTCAGGGTGGGTGGGATTTTTTGGTTTTTTTTTTTTTTGTTTGTTTGTTTGTTTTTATTTTTAGCTTGATATTAGAATTTGACAGTCCTTGCCTTAAAGATAAATGTTATTATGTGAAATTAATTGATATTTATTAGCATATGTATTTCTTGGCTGTCACTGTTATGTTGCAGTATGACTTAAGTCTTTGAAGATTCACTTCATCTGAAATGACTACATGACTCCATGTACAGTTCTTCCCTTCGGCCTGAATATTTCTCTGGAGATCTTTAAGCCTATCATCATTGTTTGCTTCAGTAGTTTCTTTGATTTCCAGATATTTGTTTTAAATCTGTTAGACTATGTAAGCCAGGTGACTGAAATATTTGCAAACATCAAATGTTGGGTAACAAAAAACAAACAAACAAACAAATACCCTGCTACTATATTATATATAAATAATTAAATTATCTTATAATTAAATTATCTTTAAATTATCTTAGTTTGTAACAAATTTTCTGTTTTGTCATATTTGTTGGAAAACAGAATATTATCCACGTATTTACTGAGTTTAAAATGTAATGGGAAATCTCACAATATGCTCATCTATAAATCATCTCTCGTTTCATTTTTTGATTATGTTAGAAAAACGCAATCTCCCTTTGTGAAAGTGCAAGTTTTTGTTTAGAGCAATTTCTGAACACTGCTTTGATAATGAGGCAAGAAAAAGTGTTACAGAGTGGGATCTTGGAGATGGAATTTTGAGTCTTGTAGATTAGTAATTCTAGGTTATGGTTTTGTTTTGATCCCTCTTCCAGCCTAGAGGCCCTCCAAATTCTCATGCTAGCAGCAAGAAAGTAGGTAGCACAGAAGTAGGCAGAATGTGAATACCAGGAGAGGTGGAATTACTTCTTTCAGTCCCAGGAAGTAATGGCTTATTACAACTTTTACTTGGATGTAAAATTATAAGCTATTGGGAAGAGATGGGTCCATTTGAAAGGTGGTAGGTGGGTGATGTGCCATCTTAGTACTTAGGAATATGACAATATTTACATTACACCTTTTAACTATTTCTACTCTTGCAGGTTTTGAGGAAATATTTCATTTCTCCCTGCAAAGGGCTCTAACTCTTATTTCTAGTTCTGAGCTTCAAACATGAGGTGAATGTGCTTTTTCGATAGCTGATGGCTTTGTGCCACTAAATTCATTGTGCATTTAATTTGTTCAGACAAAGTAAGGTCTTGGTCAAAATCTAAACTTGGAAAAGTAAAATTGGAAAAAAAAAAGCAGTGATATAAAAGGTAAATCTTGTTTATGATTCTTTTTAAAGGAAAAATGCTAAAACATTTTTCACAGCTTCCCTGAGAAAACTTTGAGAGATTCTGTGTTGTCCTCTTCAGTTAGTTAATAATTTCAGCTTATTTAATACTCTTGCCTAAGAAATTACTGTATTTATTCATGCTTTTTTTAAAACATCCTATTTCACAGATACTGCAAAAGCACTAACTAAATAATGATGGTTGGATGATATTCAATTGAGGAAGATGATCTTCTGTAAATGCTATTTCTGAATAGCATAGAATAGTTCAGGTTGGAAGGCCATTCAGAAGGTTTCTAGTCCAAACTCTTGCTCAAGTAGGATTAGCTGGTTTGCTGAGAGTTTTATGAAGTCAGGTGTCCAAGGTTGGAAACCGCGTGGCTTCCTTGGATGACATGCTCCACTGCCTAGCTGTTCTCCTGGGGAAAAAGTCCCTCATCTTCATTGTGAGCCTCTCTTGTTTCAACTTCTACCTATCATCTCTAACATTTCCACTATGCAGGAAGTTCTGCTTCTTATCTTTGACCTCCCTGCTGGCATGGGAGAACAGCCCTGGTGTTGGGCCTTTGCTGAAGCTTTCTTTTGCCCAGGCTGAACAAGCCCCCGATCCCTCAGTGGGTCTTCAGTGAGCAAGTGCTCCAGCTCACGATTATCTTGGTCATCAGCTGAACTTGCGGCAGTCTTCAGTGCCTTCTAATTTAGGGCCTGGCTGCACATCCAGAGGTCACGGTCTCTCTAGCAGAGTGGCTCCTTTTCCTCACAGCCCATGGTCTGTGCTGCTGCAAAGGGCTCTTCCACACTGAGCAAGGGCTTTAGATTTGAACATGCTCTTATCGTGTGGTTCCTCTTGGCCCATTTGTGCAGCCCATGTAAGTCTCTCTGAATGGGAGCCCTGCCCTTGAGTCATCCCAGAAGCTGTCACCCCAGGCTTGATGAGAATTTACTCCATCTCCTCCAGTTGATAAGTAGTATGGGGCTGGCCTTCCCTGTGCGCATATCATGAACTTTGTACAATCTGAAGAGAATTTAGAGCTCTTGTGATAAGTGCATCCTCCTTCAAGTAAGAGAAGGTTGCAAGTTAGCTACCTCCTGCCCCCACAAAAAGCCTTCCTGCATACAGTGTGCCTCACTTAAAGCTGAAGGTCCATTCTATATAATTCATACTTAGACTTTCCCAAGCAACTTAAGTGCCCATTGTTTTGCATAGCTGTCAATATTTCAAAATTTTGCTCTCTACTTCTGAAGAATTCTTTTTTCTCAAAGAAGTCAGAATTAAATATGGACTATTTTAAAATTAAATATTATTTCATCATTAGAATCAACAAACATCTATGAAATAAGGCCTGAGCTTACATGTTAACTTAAATTCAGAATAAAATTATAGAACACTAAACTTTATTAGTAATTGTGCAAATGACATCAAGATAGAGGTCTACTGTGACTGATGGGAAAAGCTTTGCAAAGAAAAATAAATCTGTGCTTTAAAATGTTGTAACAGACACAGAACCACAGAGGCATTTATTGTGAGAGCTGGCAGTGTGCACTAAGTACTGGGATCTATAGTCACTATGTTGGAACTAGTAGACTCGCTGTTTCTGAAGGCTCCTTAGCAGATCAAGTGAGCAGATAAAGGCATGTAATTCTGGCCCTTCTACCCATTCGTTTGGCATAGTAAGGCAGGTATATAAATGGTCCCATGACTATGTGGTCTCTGGTCTGTATTAGATCACATCTTGCTCTAAATTTGACAATATTCCAAGTAACGTCTGCTACTCTTCAAACGTTATAAAAATGATGAAATTCTATCTTTTTGTCAGAAGCTGAGTTGCACATTTGGGGAAAAAATCATGTATCTGGATCTCATATGAATGGTTGAAGTTTCTTTTATGTTTTCTGGAGAGCAGAACTCTCACCTAAAATACAAGAAGTTGAGTGGTAGTATTTCCTATTGTGTTACTATTCTTTTCCTATTATTTTCCTTTATTAAATATAAAAATTCTATGTTTAGAGTAGTACACTTTCTGAGGAACTAAATACACCCCTGCATCTGCGTTGGACGTAGCCTACTGTCATTTGGTGTAAGCTGTCTCAAAGCGATCTTGGAGAATCTGGTATGGCAGAGGATGCCAAGGAATTTATTCTGACCCTAAGACTAGCAGTGATAGTTGCAGGAAGAAGTACAGTCATTGAAATTCGAGGTTTTGTTTTATGCTCCTCTTGGCTTTTTTAGTTGATTCCTACTGGAGGGCATGGATGGAAAGCATATTCCAGTCCTAAGGCATCTATTTTATATAAATTATCCATAGATGGTGGAAAGCTACACCTGATTATAGTCAGATAACTTTTTTATGGAGTTGGGGGGAAAATCAACTGAGCTTCTTGCTCTCTTTCCTCAGCCCATCCAAAAAGGCAAAGTTTTTCACTGTTCTGTGTTACATAGTGCACTGTGCAACTTGATGCATGTTTTTTGTTTGGGGTTTTATTATTTATTTCTTTGCTTCTGCCAGTCCTTGAAGTTGCTTGTTATTTTTCAGTGATTCAGTGATTTTTATTCTTGAAAAATACTTTTCCAGAGAGGGAGAAGAAATCAAAAGAGCAACAGGCAACTATAGAACAAGAATCCTGCCTCATTTTAACAGTTTTTCAGACCTAAGAGCAGTACTGTGATTGCTGTTCTTAAAAGCCTACCTCTCTGCTTTTGCTGCCAGCATCCATGAAGTGTTGTGCTTGGAACTGTCAGCTTGCTTTATCAGTATCTCAGATCGCTGCCAGCAGGAGAAGAGAAAAGGGCTACAGGGAGTTAAAACCTCAGTTACTTGAGTATTTAGTTCAAATGAGCCTGTGTGCATTAAAGCCACCTTCCAATCCCTTTGGCTGCTTATGTTCTTGACTCATTTAAAGAATTGGAGTTGATGTGCCCCATGTTCTCAGCTGCATGCAGGAGATCCTACCTGGCAAGAGCAAGGGGTGCAGGTTGCAGTGCTTTTCAATAAGTAGGATAATTGCATCTCAAATTTCTTCTGCTGTGCTTCAAATTTGAGGGTGGTGTTACCAGAAGGCTTTAGTCCATGTAGCAGAATGAGCTACTAAGTGTTTATTACTACATGAGAGAGTTGAGGACAAATTAGTGTAGAAGAAGAAATAGTTGCACTTTTTAAATCTCTTTCTGAGGTGAGTTTTAAGTATTACTAAGAAGCAAGCTCTAAGAATAAATGGAGTTGGTGATATCAGATAGCTGAATCTTGGTGGCGAAGCTGAAGTCTGTGAACGTACCATCAAGAATATTCTATCCTTTTTGCCTGTATGTGTCTATAAATATATATAAAAATACTTAATTCTTGGCAGACTCTTACTACTAAGGCACTGAAATGGCAATTTCTTTTTGGAGTGATATATCAGCTAAAAATTGTCAAATGGAAATGGCTATAGTCTTTGCCCATAGCTAATTCAAATAAGGATGATTAAAATTTGTCAAAAGAGGAGATCTTGATAGACTAAATGGTAAGCTCCTGGAAAGATTAAAAATAAATACCATAAAAAATATGTTTGGAATCGCCCTAGATTGTCTCCATTTACAGAGAACAGATGGCATGGAGATTATTAATGGGATCCAAAGCTTTTTACCTCTTGGTCACGAGTTTGAACTGCCATGAGGCTGGACAGGATTGAAAGTTGTGACCATCTGTCTAATGGCCTACATGAAATGAGTTAGTGGTGTAAATCCAGTTACTAAAGAGCATCACCTGCATCATGTAACTCTCACAATTAATGTTTGTCCTCTGACAGATTGCCTCGTGGGAAGGAAATAGCTTCTCACCACTGGCCATATTTCCTATGGATTACAAATATTTTTACTTTAATGCTGATGAGTTTGTTTAATTTTTCACCAGATATAACGTGATCAGAAATACTGGTTCTTTAAAAATACCCAATTTTAAGGAGAAATTGATATTTTAGCTTCTTATGTTGAAAGAGGCATTTTATTTCAAAGGCCAAAAGTCTTAATCTGACCGTGATCTTACAGTTATGCAGCTGTAGTACCTTTGATGTGCTCTATCTCCATACTAACAAAAGTTTCCAAGGGCTTAAAGACCTGTTTTCTTCTTTTTAAATCTTTCTGTACATACTCTATAAACTACTTTACTGAACTCCTTACTTCATCCACCTTGCAAAGTAAATCTTAGTTTTATTCTGATAACACAAATTATGCCAAACCAACGGGACACTGGATTTTCTTTGTAAGCAAATTTTCATAGACGGCCTGTTTTAAAATATGCTGAGGCATCTGATTCTTCAGAGCGTAGGTTCGATTTGCAGAGGAAAACATAAGAATATTCATAAAAGAAAAAAAAATAGCATCTTCAGAAATTTTTGCACTCCTAAATCTTCTTTATTACACTTATGCAKTTCAGAGGAATACTCATACAGAAAAAAAAGTTAAGGTATTTTACGTACTTGACTATGAAATGCACCTTTGGGAGGAACTGGAATGATGACTTTACTGAACAGTAAACTAGAACAGAGAATTTCTATTTTTTTCATGTTTGGAATGCTAAAATGTGTGTGATAGGAATCAGGGGACCTTATTACAGTTCTGCGTTAGTCCTTATGTTTTTTTCCATTCTTATAGTAATCACAGTTTCATAATAGATTGCCATGTAGGAAGGGAAGGAGCTGATGTAAGGGACAGGAGGACAATAGGAATCTTATAATTGCTGGATCCTTTAATTTTACTGAAAATATTTTCAGGACCTGTGTTAGAGCAGTTATATTTTCTATACATTACAGTAACTAACTCAATACAATAGAATCTTTCCTTATTCAAAGTAATTTATGAACTCTTACAATCCGAACTTACCCTTATATACAGTTTGATTTCTCCACTCGCAATAAACTTATCCTGTAAACTATGCATGATATATTTTTGTGTGTAAGTACTCAGATGCATGCATTAAAAATGGGTTAAAATACAGAAAGGATTCTTTTTAGCATGATCAGAGTAACAAGATTGTTTCTTGACCTTCAGTCTATTCCTGTGTTTGTTCACAGATTTATTAATACCATGTCCAGTGATTTTTAGGCTCTTCTGGTCTGTTAAGTTAATCTAGATACTACTATGCATCCTTTGCCCACTCTAGAATGTGAAGAATGGGTTAAGATATGAACTTCATAGTGCGATCTAAACTRAAGTAATCCCAAGACAAGATAGAATTCTCCCTTGCCTAAACAGTAAAACTATTTCCCCACTCGAGATGAAAGTGCCATTACAAAATCAGCATTTCTTCCACAAATATGTAGGAAAGAATATCTATTGTGCCCTCATGAAAAGGATAGTTTATACCATCTGAAATGATACCCTTTCYTCTATCTTCCCTTTTAGGCATAAGAGTCAGTCAATAAAAACATCTATGGAAGAGGAATTTTGCAAAGAACCTTGCTAAAATGCTAATAAAATTCATCCACATGCTCCTCTGAAACCCATCATTCTCTCTGAAATGATGGGGAGACAAAATTCCCTTTATATCAGTTTTAAGTAATAGCCTTTTTATCCTAAACATCATAGAAAGGAAATTAAGAGGATTAGCTATTTTGAGAATCTCATGAAGGCACTTTACTTCATTGTCCTTTCTTCCTGACAGATTGCTCATGATCAAAGAGCTGACAGCAGTTGGTCCACCTTTTCCCAATGTATAATATATTTTAGGTTTTACTCTGGAATTAACCTGAGAAGGTATTTTCTCAAAAGGCATCTTTCCAAATGTGGACAAATCAGTGAAACCATAAGTAGAAGGTTTGGTAATATACATGACCAATGGTAATCCACAAGAAGTACCTGTGGATTGGTAAAAATTAACTAGATTTTTTTTTTTCCCAAATTCAGTTTTATTTTGTATTTCCTCTTTGGATGTCATCTCAAGGATGACATTTCTGGTGCTATTAGGAGATAACCATGTAATACAGTCTGTAGAATATTGTTTTTACAGAAATCTTGGCGCAACTGTTATGCAAATTTGGGATGCTTTCTTAAAAGAAATGTAAGACCTGCAGCTAGCTCATTAGAGTGAACAGAGGTGGAGTCTTCTGCTTTTCTTTATTCTTTCTGACTAGAATGGTAGAAGCTGAGGTTTCCTATAATGTGCTTGAGATTTTTTTAATTTGGCACAGGCCAAGCTGTGTGACAGTAGAACTTGTGAACTGCAGTTGGATCTTGTGAAGAGAAAATATATGTTGTTATCTGGGAATGTTTTACAGACTTCTGAAATAATCTTAAGCAATGCCAATTAGAACATCATTTTGGCATGCTCCCTAGTGTCAGTAATATTTACACTGTGTTTTGCAGCTGCTGAAATTGTCAGTCTTTAAACATAGTATATCTTTATCTGCCATTGGGATTGAAATAACATGATTTCCTTTTTTTTTTTTTTTTTTTTTTTCCCCCGGAGAGAATACTGGTCATTAATATGCAAACAGATACCCAATTATTATTTGTCCTGCTGTTTTCAATTCTGGCAGACTGTCAGTGCTGGGATTTGAAACAAGCTCCTTAGTGTGAAAGGTCTCTCTTGTTTGTGAATAGTTCTGGAGAGCTGACATGCATGCTGACTTTCTAAGGTTTACGCAGTCATTGGGGATGTTAAATGTATTGGACTTTTTGTAATTTGGGGGTAATTTTGGTAGAATGGTAGAAACAGTAGAGCTGCTGTCTTTCTAGATGCTTGACATATCTATTTGCTGATACACTTTTCATCATGAATAGTGGCTCATGTATATCTGTCTCAGATAGTTGAGAAATAAGTATTTATTGGTTATGTCTGAAAGCTTCTCACTAGAAGTAATACAGCTAGTATCTTTTTTTTTTTGAACTGTGTTTTCAGAGTTGTTAACGCTTTGAATATAGCAAACATACAGATAATTGTATACATGACAGGAACATTTAATATCAGTTTTTGTAAAAGTTGGTGATTAGGCGATACTGACACTATAAATGATATTATTAGTAACTACTAGGATTTAAATAAAAAAGTGTGTGATTTATGTTTGTAAAGTGCCCTACTGAAGGTTTCTGTATATTAAACCTCCCTTATAACCTTGATGAAAATCGAATCCATATCTTTTCCCTTATGTCCTATACTTTGTTTATGCATTTCAGTGATGTCAAAATCTGTTTTCTTTAATAGTAGCAAAAGAGTTTGTGAATAGCGAAAGCAGCCTTATGCTTCTTCTGCAATCAACTAGTGTTGTCTATGTTAGATGATTTCTTGAGACAAACCTTTCATTTAATTTCTTCAGATAATTTTTTTCTTTTTTTCTTTCTTTTCCCCAAAATGTCACTAACTGCATTTTAAATATATTTGCTCTTTTGGTTATTGACTACTTCAGAACATAACTAGTTAATAAGAATAGTTATTAAGTAACTCAGCCCTTTCCTCAGGGAAAAGGGTGGATTTTAAAAGGATTTTCAGGTTTTGGGGTTTCTTTACAGTTGAGAAGTAGATTTAATTTACTGAAGAAAAGTATAATAAAAATGTATTTTACATCTGAAGTGAAAGTTGAATGGCACTGATGATTGTTACAACTTTGCCTGCCTTTATGAACAGGAATCSTAGGAAGATTCATTTGATTCAGATTAATTTTGTCCTAAAAGTATAGTTTTGTGCAAAAGGATTGTCATGATTTATTAGAACAATTGCACAAAAGACTTGAAAAGTCTTTATGTATCTCATATATTTTTTGCCTATCTTGGATAGTGGCTGAGGTATTAATCTTGATGAAAAATTTTATAGGACTTTAACCGAAGGTGTGGAGCGGATGTTCTTGTGCTAGCTTGTGTTACTGAGTTGGGATTTCCCAAGGGTTTTTCAAGATCTACATCAAGTAGGTGAATTTTGTCTCATTTTGAGTTGAGACTCTCTTACCAAATTAAAGGGAACTTTGCTAATGCTGAACTCAATAAGCCGAGTAGGCTCCTATTTGAGAAGGAACCATGGTGTTTGGGAAGGCTTCCAAATGTGTGTGTTTTCTGTTAAATAGCATGGAGCATCGACCGCTCTATGAATGTATTCGGCTTACAAACTTTCAAAATTCATGATGCTGTTTACGGTCCCTAGATGCCTGCTTGAAAAGAAGGAAAAATTAAATAACATAATTTTCTTTTCTCTTGATGATTTTGGTAATTTTTAATACATCTGTGGCTCTTAGCTCACATTTCTCACCTTCTGTATTAATCTGCACGGTCTTGCTAACAATAGCTACAGCGTTCCCTAACTATAAATATTGATTAGATTTATTCAGTACATTCTACAACTCTCCTTCCTAATCAGAGCTGGGTTGTTTCTGAGGTCTTCTTGGAATTATCAGTTAAAAGAATGTTAGGATAATATAAATCAATTTGTCTTCTGCCAATTACATATTTTAGTTATGTATTCAGAGGGGTGTTAAACCTGTTTAGTTTGGAGAGATTAGCCCCACTCATTCACCTCTACCTTTTCAACCATCTTTGTACTTCATAAGAAGCAGAATACTAAATTTAGCAGTGCCTGTGTTTTTATAGTGCAGAGTGCTAAAATTTAAGAGATGAGATACTTTACATATTCTTAGCTGTTAGTGTCCATGGTCTTTTACAGCAGAAAGAGCTTTGAGGTTTTAGATATTTATAAAAAGGTCTAAAAGCCAATGTTAAAAGAAGGAATCAAAAGATGATTCTTTTTTATTTTACTAACTTTTTATTCTTTGTGTTCTTCAGAATTGTCTTTGTCTGAATTAGTTCTCAAAAACAGGCAGAATGCGGGTCTAACTTAGATCTAGCGTTGTGTCTGAGAATCTGACTGRGACTTAATTTCTTCAGTTTCTGTCCTAATACTTAATTAAGTGAATGTCCTTAAAATAGTTATTTGAAACCCAGAATAGGCTTATGAAACAAGCAATTCCTATGGTTAAATAAAACCATAAAATTATGGACAGACACACTCATATCTGTTCCATTCTGATGTTCTGCCTGCCATCCTGTTCCTCTGGGACTGCTTGCTTGGGCTGCAGTCTTGGGGAGGCTGTTCAAGTGAGTTACCAGCAACTCCAGCCCTTCAGCAAGAGGAGTATTTGTTGCTCATGGTGAGTGGGATTGTTTTTCCTCACTCTAGAATGCCCTGGACTCACTTCTGTATCCTGGTAATGTGCTCTACACTCTCCTCTTTCTTCTCTGGTCTGCTATTCCTGTGTATGTCTGTAGTATTATATGATGTCCTTCAGGTATACATTGCACAGTTACTGCTACACTGAAATGGACTTTGCCTGGTTCCCAAATTTTAAGTGTTTTAATGAACAGTAAATGACTGGAGAGTTGTCTATAGACTTACAGGCTCCAGTATTATCCTTTCTGTGTTTTCAAGGGCTTTGCTATTATCCTATGTCTTGCTTGACTTTGTGATTTTTTTTGTTTTAGASTAATAGTAGTTCAATCTACCCGAAATACTTAATTGTTATTAGTGTCAGTTAAAATAGTGCTTGTAACCATAAGTACTTCACCAGGAMGAAGATGCAAAGAAGGACTGAGAATAGATAATGACCACCAGATCATTAGACAACTGCTGCTACAGCTGCRCAAGCTACAGTAAAGCTTAAGACACGTCCAGAGGAAGCCCAAGAGGTCCTCCATCATTAGCATAGCTTAATGCTCATGGCCTGTTACAATGGAAACACTGTATTTACTGGTCTGCAAGATTGGTCCTAACTGGTCTAAATTCATATGTCTATTGAATTTAGTGAAGTTATATTGGTTTGTAGATGCTGGACATAAAACTGAAGGAAAGTGCTGTGAACATTGTGTGAAGTGATTTTTCTAAATTCATGGACATGAACTAAAGAAGAGACATKCAGTGAAATAGAACTACATTGTTTCCTTAGCTTATAAGAATAAAGCTCCTATTTCAAGAATTGTTTACAAAAAGAATTTTCTTATATTCCGGGTGTCAAGTACCACTCCAGTTAGTGATGTCTTCTATTGGAGGAAAGGATTTGCAGCACTGTAACACGTCCTTCCTGGTGAAGACTTAGGAAGCTTTTTGAGAGCAAATTTTTGATGGATTGTTTGAATGAAGATTAAATGTGTTCTCTCATTTATTTCTCTGTGTGCTTTCTCTAATCAACAAGTGAATGAATCACAATCTTGTCTGTGTGTCTGCATCAGTACTTAAAATTATTTTCTTTAGGTTTTATTATTAATTTCCTTAGGTTTCTTTAGGTCTGTGATGCAGTGGCTCAAACTCATCTTCCTGCCTAATAGGAGCTGTTAGGGTATTTCAGATAACTGATACTGCTTTCGTAACCATGGGCAGATATATTTGAGTATTATTATATGTTGAAGAATGGCTCGAGCAGAAAGGCCATGGTCAGCTAAACCTGCTCGAGATGCCAAAGTAGGTTAAGGGCCACGCAGAATGTCCTTGGCGAGGGGTTGRGCGCACAAGTACACAGTAACAAGATAAGAARCACAATGACAAGATAATGGCACCAGGAAGYTGTATTTGCTTGATAATGGCAAACAAACCCAGGGCCTGAGCCAAAGCACGTAGGCAGGATGTTTCAACATCTAGCTCAATAGCCAATAAGGAGCTCCGCTTTGCAATATGCAATGAAGCTCATTATAGAGGGTATATAAGCTGCTGTAATGTTCAATAAAGTTGAGACTTGCTGATGATCAAATGATGTCCGAGTCTCCCTTTGCCGACAGTTATACTTAGAGATATTATTCAGGTAGCCTAACCATAGAATTGTGCATCATGTAGTGTGATGTTTGAATGCTACACTTAGCTTCTTGTTGAGTGATGGGCCCTAAACTTCTAAATAAATAATGTAGTTTAATTTTTTTTRTCATATTCACTGATAAAAGCCTAGTCAGCTGAAAACAAGTAAGGTGGATATCCAGAAATGTTTAGAGCCCAAACTTATATTCTCATACAAGATGAAAGATTCACAGGTCTCTGCCTAACTTAGCATAGGCCCTACCCAGCATAAAATTGTRGATTTTTTTAATATACTAACTTGTTGCAAATGTGCTCTTGAACACATAAATTAAGCTACGGTGCAATTTGGGATAGTGATTCTTGTGAGCGGGTAGAAAGGTGTTAGGAGRTTACAGTTTGGGGACTGTTTGCGATTTATGCTTCTCCAGGTAATGAGCCTTGGTTTTGGAGATTACTAGGTGGGCACCTTTCATATGAGATATACGACCTACTTTAATCTTAATGCAGAGTTGTGCAAACCTCATGCAGTGCACATCAGAGAAGTCAATGCTTTATGAAGCAYTTGTGTCAGTCTGCCTTGTGATATAACCTTCATGATAGTGTTTGTTCTTCCAAAGAAATTTTATTAAGTAAAAAGTATAATTTAAATGCATACCCAGGGTGTTTGTGTGAACATTAAAGCATATACKCATTATTACTTCACTGTATCCCATTGCATAAGAATTCTGAAAATTAAAAATTTTGGAATACTTGGACATCTACTTTTAAAGTAGGTTGTACAAAATGCARTTATCTATCTGATAGAAATTAATTTCTATTAACTATTAAAATTAGTTTATTGAATTCAAGCAGTTACGACATGAACTAACATGGTGAATAGTAGGAAAATTGATACATAGTGAGTAAAATATATTTAAGACATTGAGAGAATTTTTAACTGCAAGACAATATCCATGCTTCGGAGTATTTACAAGGGAGAGGTAAGATATTTTTAAAAATATATAATGTTTAATAGTGTGAAGAGATGAGAAGCTTAAAATGTTTTAAGATTTAGATTAAACCTTAAAGGGMGAAGAAAAAATAAATTTCAGAATGAGAAATAAGTCATGAACATAAATTACAAACTTCATAGAAGAAATTAATTTAATGAGAAAACAGGACATTGAAAGAAATGCTATATATTAAATCTGTATTACTATTTAATAAGATTTAGTTACTCCATAATATTGATTTAATAATATGTATAAATGACATGTCACTCRCTGCAGAAATTGAAAAATAATTTTAAGGTATTTATGTGTATCCATGTAAGCGAGTAGCCTACATGTATTGGAAGAGCAATCCTGAATTTGATTTTGACATGATAAATGAATAACCATTCCTGTCGAGCAGTCTCTTTCCATCTTTTAATGGGATTTATCTTGAAATTTGTGTGCTGCATTTGTGGGTAGAAGATTGAATGATTCCAGGATCTACTTCAGATTTATGAACTTGAAGTACTGTGCTATGCTGTTCCATGGGGCAGCACGTAGAGCACTGAAGCTTAGTGCAAAAGCTACCTGCATTTGATGGAGGAGAATAGGAAAATGGAGACAAAAACTTGACAGCTCATGAGGTTCAATCATTCTTCACTCACAAAAGCTAATTCATTCTAATTTAAGGTACAATTCTTAAACTAGTATTTCTTCATAAAAGCATGTCATTGCTTTTGAATATTCTTAAATCATTATAAACCTAATAATTTCAATTTAGCTTGCCCAGGGGACAAACTGACAAATACAAACGTATGGAAGTTTGCACTCAAACAGATTCATATTTGCATATATAAAAAAGTGCTTTTATTCAGATAAACTTATAAACTTGCCCAGAGATGTGGGCTGAGGGTGAAACATGGCTCTGTAAACACATAACTGTAAGAAAGTACGAAATGTTCAAATCCGCTCTTTACGTTTCCCTCAATGTCTGTAGTTTAAAGCTGTACCTAAGGATGTTTACTTGTTTCTTTCTTTAACTGATTTTGGTGCAACAGTTTTTTTCTTACCTGTGCCCAAACATTTTTACTATTATGCAAAATTAAATCAAATGGCCTTTGACTGTAGCTGTGGCCAGTACAGGTACACTATGCAGTTTTGTTGACTGCAGTGCTGCAGCAGCAGTTTGAAAACTAAATATTACCAAAAAAGAAAAAAAGAGGAAAAAACAACAGAGAAATGTTTTCTAATCCTCTAGGTGAGATGACATTGCCTGTGTTGCAGTAAACCCCAAACTCGTTTTTTTAGCACTAGTATGTTAGGCAACTACAGAGAATACATTGACACCTCTGAGAGAACTGATTCTTGGAAGCAGCTGGGGAGTGAYTTGCTGCTTCATCTGGAATTTGAGTGAGTCATGCCCAGGGAAATGCTGCACATCTAGTTTTGTATAACAGAGTGTCTGATGATGGGATGCAGAATATTGGAAAGCAGCTGCATAATGGCATCTATAACAWTATTAAACTAAAACTGAATTTAATAACTTATGCTTTTGGAATTGAAATTGATTTAAGTTACCTAGCATGTAAGCAGTGTTTCTTTAAAATCTACGTACAAAGTTTCAGACTATTGAATGCTATTCAGACTGAGAAATAGCAGTGGATACTAGTGGGGAGGGAGGAGGAAAAATCTGGAGGAGGGAGGACTTAAAATCCGACTGTATTCTGTTACGTTAGATTTGTTCCCAGTAATACTTTTAGAGAGGTTTTTTTTTTTCCCCAGATACATTTGAATAAATAACTAAGGATGCTTTCAAGCACATGCCTTATGGGTTTTGTCTAGCATTGACTAGACAGCGAAATATATTGTCTAAATATAACTACCGAGSAAACCTTCTAAGCTGCTTAACATATCAAAAAAAGCTAGGCAGCATTTTCAGATGATTGTTGTGCAACAGAAGTGATGGCCTGCATAAGGCTGAAAGCCAGGCTCAGTAATGAACTCATTTGTCTTGGCTGAAAAGTGAAAAAGAAAGTGCCCTTTTTTTTTTTTTTTTTTTTTATTCGTTTGTTTTCATTTTAAGGAACCATCTCTGATCAGTTCATATTCCAGCTAAATCTGGCCAGTTTCCACTGATTGCTTGTTAGCAAACTAACTTCTAAACCTTCTTCCACAATGTCGGCTGTGTGAGTGGCTCCTCATTAACATAAGCAAAGTACCTGACAGTGCTGTTACCAAGTCCAGATGAATATTGTCCTTTCTCAGTGACTCCTGTCAAAATCAGTCTTAACTTGTTTCAAGTTACGACATTCTTATTATGCTGAAGCCTGTGCTGGACATGCTGGTCCTTTATTCATTTGTCAGACATGATTTTTATTTTTATTTTGTATTCCTTGTTTARCAGGCATCATAGTAGAAGCATGATCTAGATTATTAGACTTAACTAATACAGGTAAATGAAATGTTTTATATAAAATGGAGCAACTGCTGCTAGAAGTTKTGAAAGACTTGTCCTTAGAGTTATGGTTGTTGTGAAGGTCGCATTAGTGTAGTCTGAGGGACCAAGATCCTTGTTTTCTTTTTATTGTGCCATTGTGTGCCCAGAGAAGGTTCAAAGAAAGAACTGTAAGAATCTTTTATGTTTCTTTTTCTCTTTTTTACTTTTTTTTTTTTTTTTACTACATAAGATGTGGTGTTATTAATTTTGAAAAGTAAACACACGTTTGGGAGAGTGGTGTTTTATTTTTCCAGGTCACCTTATTTTAGGTTGAGGGCTTAGGGGAGGGTTGGTACCTTGTTTTTTTCACTTGGTCTGCATTTGTAAACAGTCCTGAGGTTACTGGAAGTTACCACGTTGGTAAAAGGATAAGACTGTCATTGCAGTGAAATCCAAATAGATTTGGGCCATATGCTGAATAGAGAAAGCCATTCTCAAATGAGGCTCTATAACATGTGATTTCCTGCTGTTACTTGAAAGCAGGTTGGAGGATAGCAGTTAAGAAAGAAAAGTTGGGTATGGATGAAGAATGGGCTGATGACTCCTAGCCAAAGTGGGAAATATATTTGGGATCCAGCAACTTGGAATTAAGCCAGAAGGCTTATTTGGGAGGGTTAAGCTTTATTTGGAGAGGCTGCTGTAGAAGAGGTCTTAAACTATGTTAAGAATCTGGAAGAAAATCCAAAATTCCCAAGTATCAACTTAATTTGATGTTGGCAAGTAGCCAAGAAATCCACTAACAGAAAGTGTGCACTCCATTTCAGCCTACTGTTGGTTCACACATCTGCTGTAGGTTATAAWCTTGTATCAGTTGGCAATACCAGAATCTGTGCTACTACTTCAGTTTTAATTTGTCCCTCATTCTCCCTGTGAGTATGTATTATAATTGTCTTTAATTACATGTTCACATACTGACTTTCACTGTATTCTTACTCAGTCTAGTGCATAGGATGGGTGGTATTTGAGGAATGAATGAGAGCTGTACAGTTAATGAAGCTATTCTCTCCAGGGTTTCTTCTGTAACATGCTGCAAATTTGAGAGCCATGTAGTGAATGGGACAGATAATGAAGAGGAAAAAAAAATGGTCTTGTAATATAAACTGTTCTAGAGAATTGAAGATTGCTGTTCTCATGCTTGCTCACTTTTGAAATTATTTAAACATATATGTCCCTTAAAGTCTTGCTTATAAAAATGACTTTAATATGTAGTAACTTCCATGGTAGGTGTCTCAGAATAGAATTGTGAGACACAGAATCCCAGAATAGTTGTGTTTGGAAGGGACCTCTAGAGATCATCTAGTCCAACCCCCCTGCTCCAGCAGGGACACCCAGAGCACAGGGCACAGGRTGGCATCCAGGYGGGTTTGGAAGATCTCCAGAGAAGGAGACTCCACAGCCTCTCTGGGCAGCCTGTKCCAGGGCTCCRTCACCCTCACAGGAAAGGAGKTCTTCCTCACATGGAGATGGAACTACCTGTGTTTCAACTTGCACCCATTGCCCCGTGTTCTATCACTGGCCACCACTGAGAAGAGTTTGGCACCATCCTCCCTGSATTCTCCCCTCAGTTAAATATATCAATCCCCTCCGAACCTTCTCTAGGCTAAACAGGCCCAGCTTGCTTGGTCGTTTGTCATTAGATACTTCAGTCCCTTCATCATCTTTATTTCTAGACAGCAATGCAATAAAGAGGGAGGGCAATTTTAGTTAGCTTTTTAGCAATAAATGCAAAGGGAAAACAATGCTTAGGGAGCTCATAGCTATAGACAGTGCTCTGTCATACTGGGTTTCAGATTCTTAATTTGTGTRGCGCTGCAGAATCAGTACCTGTTTTCAAAACATCAAGAGAGATTAATCTGCAAAACACATGGAAAAAAATTACTACTACYGTTTCCCTCTTCCTCTTTTGTAATYAGTGTGTAGTTAAATCAGCAAGTTTGCAGGTAATCCAGGTACATTTTTCTGCRTGATTTGAACCTTTTTTTTTTYCTGTTTCTCAGGAAAATACCCACATTGTTCTTGGCTAGTTTTGCTCTCTTTGTTTAGTCTTACTCTCTTTGTTCATTGTATAAATCGATTAGAACTGAACAGACAATAAATCTTTTAGACTTATTATTATCTGGTTAATGCCCTGTTCATTGGGTAATTTATTTGATAAGAGAGGTCTCTCCATGACTGTGCAGTGTTTGATGTGAAATGGACACGTCTACCAGAGCAAGGCCAAGAAGTAAAACAGATGATAGAATGACTAGTTTTGTCAATACAGGTGGGCTTGGATATGATCTCAAGTGAACTGCTCAGCATTTGTATGATATAAGCAGTTGTATTTATGCACTGAAATTAGATGCCTGAATTCATTAGAGTTCTGCAGTGGTTTGTTGCATTCACACCAAAATATTGTGTGTAGAAACTTTACAGGGGAGTTCCCTTGAACCACTTCTAAAGCAGAAACCCTGAAGACTTGGAACCCAGGTCTCATACGGCGGGTGTAACCCACTGGGGCAGTACAGGGTTGCCTCAGGACAAAGTAATGCCCACACTCAGTGACGAGAAATATCCCTTCCCCACCATCCTTATTTGATAGTCACTTGCCTTCCTGTGGAAATRTGTTGTGACTTGACTCATAGCCTGGTGTGAGAAGGAATCAAAAATGAGTTCTTCTGAACACCACATCTTCTGAAGTGGCATTGCGTGCAAACCAACCAATATGATTTGCAATCAGTGTGCARAAACGTATCATGTCACAGGCTAGGATGTCCTTAGATTTCTCTGAATTTGCCTTCACAAAAGTGTTTGGTCTGGCAGATAGATYGTTACTATTTTTTATCATCAAACGTGGTTAAAAATGCTAGCATGTTAGCTGATAAATGCAACAGCAAGCATGTTGAKAATTTTTAATTTAAAAAATATCTGAAAAGAGGTTTGCTGCAAGGAAAGAAAACAGTACGTTCTCAAGGGGAAGAAAAGGAGCAAAAAGGTTATAGAAATATTCTTGGACCATTGAAAGTATATCCTTTGATCTTAGCCGTGGTGTCTCATATTTCTCATTTTCAAGATATAAAAAAGGAATCCTTAAATAATGATATTTTTATAGAAATAAGTTGGTTTCTAGAGTGCTCATATAATACATTAATGAAGATAATGGAGAGACACGAGTAATAATTCAGAGAATGGTCTAGGTATTTTTCAGTAATGCATAAGAATACTTTAGGGTGAAGAGATATTTTGTACTCCAACTTTAAAGATTATACTGTTAATGTCACACATAACATGTATATGGAAGTCTTTTTAAAAGTGCCTTTATAGATGAGTTTTTTTAAGTGGAATTTTGACGATGTAACGAGTATATCTTGTACTGAATGGTGAAATGACATTAAGRCTAGCAGAAGGTTGTAAATCTTACCTTTTTTTCTTCTTTCTCGATATAATTATCAGCAAAAGTTATGGTTAAACTCTCTTTTTTAAAAATAAATACTACWTTTAAAATTAGTTGTAAATGTTTTAGTAGTTTTTAAATTTTTAAACTACTCTTTAAGTATTTTTTCTTTCTTTTRCTTGAACTAATTTCAGTTTGAACTAATTTACTTGAACTATTTCAAATCCTGATAATTGTGCTCTAAACATTTAATTATTTGTATACCGAGTTTTGCATGTACTTAAAGTTCAGTCTGAGACCTGTCAAGCTGTTTGAGGTAATGATTTCAAAAGCAGTATCAAATAGATGTTTGTTTTCTTCTCAAGTTCCTATAAACCAGGTTAATCTATTCATCATGAACAATCTGCTGCTGAGTAAGATAGACTGGTTGAAAAAAACCTTAAATAGAAATTGTATGCTTATCTCTGCTTGGCAGTGTTTATTGAAATTATTTTCCTGATTTTATTTTTAACCTTTGACGAAGTGTGCCAGAAGACTTTCCTAGTTTTCTCWTTTTTTTTCAATGCTACATTCTTGATTGTTTTATCTTTGATTCCTTTCTTGTCCTTACTACCTTCATTCTGTTTGTGGAAATTCAAGTCCCAGAAAACTGTYTCCTGAAAATTTATGCCCAGATAGAACATAAGAGAGTAATAACAACATGAATYGAGAGGAGTGTAAATTCTAACCTTTGTGGTTATGCTAACTCATAATAGCTCAGTTGAGAACTTTAGGCTTCTTTACCATGACCCTTAGCTGAGTTGTAAGCCAGCTCTTATTCAGTTTTCTTCCAATTAGCTATAGGGTGCTTGTAACCTGATATTTCCAAATGTGAAAATCAAAGATAACCTTTCACCTTTTTTCAAATTACTTTTTGACAACATTAATGTCTTCTCTTTTTCTAAATGTTGAYTTCTGTGCGGAAAATCTCTGCCAAGAACTGAATGTCCAAAAAGGAGACAGAGGAGTGCTCCAGCTGCTCTCAGCTAAGGTCACTGGACTCCTTTGTSCCCCTCACTCCTGGCTCCGCTCAGTCTCTCCTGACATCGATTTCTTCTTCCTGCTCCTTAGCCAGACTCAAGGGGAGCTCCCTGATTTGTGAATACACAAACTTGTGTATCCCGCTCAGCGAGGGAACTCCCAGACTTGTGTATTGCGCTCAGCTTCTCCCCAACTTGAGTTATTTCAGAGTGCTCATGTGTTGTTCACTAAACAAGTTTTAACAAAGCTAGGGTTAGGGTGGTTCTCTTTAAATGCTAGGAAGATGGAGGGAGTGTGACGGGAGGGGTTGCTGCATTTCTGAAATGGAGTGGGTTCTGGGGAGATAACTAGTTTTGCTCCSTGCTCCCACAGTGATAGGTTTACCTGCTCTGTCCTGTGTCACAGCAAAAATTTCTGCTATTGCAACTGTTGGGCAGTTGCTGAGAAATTTCTCCCAGTCTGTATATGGCTAGTTTCTGAGGGCCTTCTCTTGTTCGAGCTTTTCTTGACACAGTTGCTGCAGATATGCTTTATTATCTACAAGCTCAGGCCTGAAAGGCCACCCCGTATGCATGCGGGTCACTTGTGGGGTTATTGAGCTAGYTGCCCCACAGGGCGGCAGGATGCTGGGCCTGCACAAACACTTCCTTTGGGGGTTTTCAAACACCTGCATCTTCCTTGTGACCGAAGTCTCGGGAAGAGTTTCTGGGGACAAAAGAGAGGATTGTTTGTCACTCAGACACACCATAGGCTCTGACTTGAAATATATTAAAATTGTTCTGCGGTGCTATCCTAGACTGAAATGATGCCTCACATTTTATAGCTTTTGAAGGACTTGAAATATAAACCAATGTTTATGCACCATATATATATATGTACACTTTAAATATGAGCTAATGTTTATGTTAAGCGCTTGGCAGACAGAGAACAAGTTCATTATTCCCTCTCTGTTAAGCTTATGACCCATGCGCCTCTGATGTGACTCCCTTCTCCGTGTCCTCTCTCCCCAAGGCCTTGAACGATTCTAGTCCACTTATTCTTTTCCTTCCTCCCTTCCTCTCTTCCGTCCTTTCCTTCGATTGAAGATGCATCTTTAGCAGTTGCAGCTTATGAGTATGAACAGGGGAGAAAGAAACTTAAACTTTATCAAGTGTTTCTAACTCCAGATGAATTGAGCCGTTATAAAAATCCACTTGTCGCTGCTTTTACTTCCAGACTTTCCATTCACGATATTATTGTGGGCTCCAATCTAAAATTTATCCACTGTGAACCAAACCCTAATGCAATGATACGATTGGATCTCTAGGTTTAAACTTGATCACAACAGCACACAGCAGCTATCCAGGGAAATAAACCTGTAACCCTTGACCCTGAACTTAATGCTATCATTTTTCTGTACTGAATTACAGGAGACTGACCTCGCCACCTTCTGTTCGCCTTCTTTTGTTCACAGTGCCTGAGAACAGAATATATATATATTTTTTTTTCATTTCTACACAAGAGAAAGCATCTAATAAACAGTAAAGCCCAGTACTATGTGTACTCCACTAATGAATAAATAAATAAATAAATAAAATCTTTAAAAGTGCTACCTACCTGAATGTATAGTAGCACTGTTTCTTATACTGCAATTAGATTTATGTTATCTTCAGAGCAATTAGAATGCTGCAATCAAAACTGAAATGCTTTGTGGTATGAAAGAAATATAAACRTTTTGAGACTACATTGCTTTTCTCTTTGAATAGCAAGTAAAAGGGAAGTTAAGGCAGCAAAGACATTATTACACTTTGCACTTCAAATTAGTAGTTAACGAGGATTTTTTTAAAATAGTAGGGTTGAATTTAAGGAAGAGATTTCTAATGTGCTTCCTAAACCTCTGCACGACAACCATTGCCTATTATTTTCAATTTTTCATTATCATCAATTATAAAAACAATTCTAGTTTAAAAATTTGGAGGATTTCTGGGTTATTAGAAACTAGGATAAATGTTTCAGCTTAACTAGATAARAAATAATTTTTCCAAGTTTGTGTGTAGACCTCCACATGCAGTATTTTCTGTATTATATTAAAATTTTCATCTGACTTCCAAAGACACAATGTATTTCTCTTTAAAAGTAAATATTTGAGAAAGTTAAATGTTCAGCAAAGTCTCATACCTGTGCAGTGTGTATAGAAACATCTGAGGTATATCTCTTCTTGACCACTTTTTCCTTTTACGCTTCAGTTTAAAGATTCATTCTGACTTCTGGCTGGTAACTTTCTGGCTTTTAAAAATTAAATTGTAACACTTCTTCTATTAACACTTTTGTTTTGTAAGATTTTTGCCATGACCTTTATGTTTTGAAAATGTTTTAATGTTCAAAATTATTTTACTGAATCTGCAATTGAGCAGGTCAAATTTATCTCTTGTCCTGCAAACCAATTATAGTAAATTATAGTCATTCGGAACATGAAGACTGTAATAACTGAGAGAATTATGAGCAAACTAATGGATCATTTATTTTCGGATAAGTTTGCCTTCAATGAAAAGGAATTCTGCTTTTTTTTTTTTCCTTTCTAATTTAAGAATGATAGTAAAACAAATACAAAAGAAAAACCCTTAAAACATAGCCTGCTATTTTACTCCAATACTGCCCTACATCGTACTAATCTTAGCAAAGATCTATTATATTAGGAATAATATTTCAGGAGTAATTGCACTGACCAAATTAATTTCTATCTCAATAGATCACTTACTAACACTTTATAGATTTCTGTCAGATGAGTGTAATTTGGATACTGTTAAGTGTGTGGGGAAAAAAAAATCCAGTATTGCTGTTCTTGCCTAAAGTATCCACATCAGAAGATTTTCACATAAATGCTAGGAAAAAATACTCAAGTCAATTTGTTTTCAGCTCTGTACTGAAGATTAATTTGAACTTGTGTATCTATCTGGTTAGAAATTAGTGTGTTTTTTGTTTAGTGATTGTTTGTAGGGGACATGGATATATAATGGAGATATTATATGTCCATAACAAAAGTAAAATCAAGGGGGATATTACATAGCATTGTTGCTGATGGATTAATTTGAAAATATATATATTCAAAAAAGATATGAGTGGTTCATTGATACAATAGTAGTAGTAATTGTACACAAATCTCGATGTGAATTACTTKGTATGGGTACAGTAATTGTGCAAACCTCTAAAATGTCATTTGAATTTAGGACTTGAATATCTAAATATCTAAAACCAAAAATATAATGCAGTTAATGGATTGCTTATTCCAAATAGTAGTCTGTGGCTTGCTTGAAAGTTCTGAATTCCTTCTTCTCCTTAAAATTTTTAAGCGTCTTCAGGAACACATATCTGAGGAACCTGCTATTTCTTTGATAATCTCTTTCTGACATCAAAATAGAGCAGATATGAAACCGCAAAAAATCCTTTTTTAGTTGCCAGCTGAGAGTTTCATCATGAGAGAGGAATACTAATRTGTCATCATTCCGCTATAGTTGAAAGCACCTTGTCATTGTGTGGTTGGGTGGAGGGAAGATTTCTCTATATCAGTTCCCTCCTTCCCTTCTCCTTTTTGGGTGACACATGTATTTTCTGTTTCTCATGTTTTCTGCATACTGTGTAATAGGTGGTCAAMTAGTTGAATCTAGAAAACCCCAGAGAAGGAAGAGACTTCTTATTAAAGGAGAGTTAACAGAAGAGTCYTAAAAGAGATCAACTATAGAAATTAATATTGGTGGCAGTAAGCTCTATCTAAGGCTCAGACTGCCAAGGAAACACCTAAAAAGATGCAGCAAAAAATTACTGCACAATAATTTATTTACTTCACTGTTACTAATGACTGTAAGTGCAGTGAAAATGCAAAGCATGGCCGATACTGACTCTCCTGTTGATTTACACTTTAGTTTCGAGGATATTTCATAGAGAACAGCTGTTGTCATCTTTGGGAAACATACATTAAAACTGCTAAGCAAACTTGCCTGAAATCTGACAATTTGCCCAAGATGCAAGTAAGATGCTTTTGCTGGGAAGTTTGAAGGAACAGAAGGCTTATCACAGAACGCCTGCATTGTCCCCTGGGCCCTCCGTCCCTGTACGGTATGGCGCAGGACACAGGACCGTACGGCTTGTCAGTAGAGATGCTGCTCAGTTCTGGGGAAGAATCTGGTAAAATGCACAAAAAATGATGGACACTCATGCCTCTTCTCACAACGTACTCCTGATTTCAATTTTGATGCAGTAGGGAATTCAAAAAAGTTTCTAATGAAACAGAAAAGCTAATTGTGCTAATGTCGATGTTTAGTAATTTGGGAAAGACTTGTAATACAGACCATCTCTTTCTTTTTGAACTTCTGAATTTCTCCTGTGTGGTGTTAGATAGCTAATATGCATGGGCCTGATCGTAATATGTTGACAATGATTTTGATAATGGGGTAAGCTTTACCATCTCGTTTAGTGTTTTGCCCCAAACATCCTCAATAGCCATCGAGGAAGCATATGTACATTTGAACCTGTATGTTCACAGATGGATATAATTAGAGAATTGCCAATCCTGTTTTATCCGACTTGCAGAGTTCAGGTTCTCTTTTGGTTGTTAACGTTTATGTATCCCCCTCTGCTGTGTGTGCCCACTCTTGCRCATGCTCTTTTGTACGCACTCAACYTCTCCTGYTTATCATGACTCCTCCTAATTTTGACAGTGTTTAAATCAGGTACTGTTATCAACTTCTTTCACTTGCTGTTTATACATAATAATTGGAGGGTTCATGCTGATTGGGTGTGCTCTTTTCTAAGGCCCACGCTTTCACAATAAATGAATGAAAAGCTCCGAGAATCTCTTTCAAAGGATAATGTCTCATTCCTTTGGCCTAGATAATAAATCTTTCTCTGCATGTTACACTTTATTTATTTTAAACACACATTAATGAAGTCAAACACTGGATAACACCAGATCCTTCCAGAGATCTGGYTGGTTGCAGATAATTGCCAACCCAGATTTTATTTTTCTGCTTTTTATCTGGATCCTGATCTCTGGAACCGTCACAGCACTCAAGGAGATTCTTCATTGACCTTTTCCACCACAACTCGATTAGACCTCACATTAAGGGTAAATGCTATTTCCAGATGCACTGGTGAATCTCCTACTTTGCCCACTTGCTTCATGGGTTCCAGCTGTTTTTAGTCCACCTTATTTGCTTATCTTGCCAAATGATTCTTCATTCTCTCCAGAATAATTTGAGCTTATACTTTCTGTTACTTGAAATCTTCAAGAKTTCTTTTTTTTTCCCCTGCTTTCCCTTCTCAGATTTCTTGCAACATTGCAAAGATACTGTTTATTAGAAATTTAAATAGCACATTCCACTTTTACATTCTTGTGCAACAGTTATGAGAAGTGGTAAAGCATGAGTTTAGTGGAAGAGAGAAATTATCTGGCCTCAAGCTGCAGGGTATATTTGTGTTTGTATATCATGGAAGAATTGAGTCCTCCTAAAGCCTGTGATGATGCAGGTGATTTAGGCAGTTGCTGAGTAAGGTTTGCTCTAGTTCTCCATCATCTTCAAAGAATCRATGATTGCAGGAGGCAGATAGAGACTATTGGCCCTAAATGCAGAAAGCATAACTGCATATGGTTCTTAGCTGTGGAATATCTTTGATATAAGTAACTGAGCATAAATTAAAACAGTTTTGAACCTGTTGGGTCTGTAGATGCAGATTAAAGCTACCCTTGAGCAAAACACTGTCCTTCCTGTAATGGAGAGAATCCAAGCTCACTTGTTTACTTGTCCAAGGTATGAGAAGTTTTGTAGGGTGTGGGTTTTTTTGTTTAATTGCATCATTTTCACATACCTAAATGATACTATTGAGTAGCTTTTAAAGAATCACCTTCTAGTCAATGCATAAACTTACTTCAGCTCGGTCATAGTACTTATTTTTACAGAATTCCATAAATGGTGTCATAGATTGGACTAGTTTAGCTTTAACATACACTGCTTTGTCCATTCCTCCTGTTAAGAACACGCATGTGTACCAAAAATAGAAACCATGATATTGTAGAGCCCTGTAATAATTTGTCTGCAAAGCAATGCACAACAGGAAACAAAAGTCTCCTGTTARAACAGTTTATTCCCTGTGTGACTTGAGAAAATATCTGTATAACTCCATCTTTATTCTTTTTTATTTCAAAGTAAATGGTGTGTTTGAGTCTTATGTCTCTTCCTTTGCATCCATAAGCTTAGATTTATGCTAAGAGCAGGTTTTCCTTATACCCATACTGTCATATAAAGTTCAGACTGGTATATTTACATATAGAATCTTAGTAGAAAAATGTCATTTAAAAGCAAGTGGCAAAACTTATTTGAAATTTCCAGCAATATTATGAAAATTGCTTTGACACTTAAGAGCAATAAGCTTGAACAAAAATATTATCTACTAGATAATATTATGTCAAGAGTCAAGAAATGTGGATGATTTCTCTGGCATTCTTGTGTTTTTTATTTATTTATTTAATACTATGATATGCAGCTGAATCACTACAAACTTAAAAGTCTGCCTTCAATGAGGTTTGCTTTCACCTCTTCTTCTCCAGCTAGTGTCTATCTAGAGAAACTTTTTTTGCAAGACATTATGCAGTGATATATAAGTTATTGTCAGGTTCTTGCAATATTTTGATGGAAGGTCTTTTCCTCCAAAAAATGTTTCATTTTCAAGAATTACTGAAAATGCCCAAACACATGGGCAATTTCTATTTAAAATATGAAGTCAGGAGGTAAATATTTTTAATTGTATATGTTCTTATCTGAAATATACTTTTTTTTTCCCCCTGTSCCCCATTACAGTATTATTATTTGGAAATCTTAATTGTTATTTAATTTTCTCTTATATAACTCTGATACATGTTATGATATACCAAAAATATATTCTCGAGGTTTTCACACTCTTTTTTTCCTTTAAGTAAGCYGAATGGTTAACGATTGGTTAATGAGATCCCTAAATCTGAATCGCATGGTTTAAAATGATCRACATGCAGAAATTAAGATCCAAAGGACTGTGGTCCGGTAACCGACGGGTAGGTGGCGGAGCTGCTTGGGGCCAAGGTGCCTACGTGCACGCGGCCGGGCCAGGYGAGCAGGGGCACGTGCAGTGGGGCGGGCAGGGAGCCCCCACGGCCTCTGAGCCCACGGAGCAGGGCGGCCTTGTGCCTGTGGCGATAGCCATAGCAGGGGGCCCTGCAAGGTCAGCACTTCCAGCCAGGGCCCCCACGCGATGCTTTTGGGTTTACTTCTGGCTGCTCTGCAACAAGAACCTTACCTCAAGGTCTCAACTTCCCAGGCTTGTTAGATGTGCTACTTAGAGATTGAAAGTTATCCCATAAATCATAAACTTATATAATAAGATGATTTATTATCATTAAATTTATTATCTTTTCATACTGCCAAACACTATGAAATCATTTTTGGAAATCCACATTGAGGGCTGCTCACTGTGACCTCCCAAGAATCAATGCAGAGGGCTGCACGTTGCCAGTATGAGAATTTCAGTGTGTGAAATTCGGGTCCCGTTTGCACTGACTTGGATTACTGGGTGCATAACCTGGCCATAACATGCGCAGAACTGTCTGAAATGCAGTTTTCCATGGTGCCAAGGAGCTGAAACTAAGTGGAAATTATTTCAAAACAAACCAAGGGGATGCAAATGTCTACATGATGACCACATATATGTTTTCTATTTGTTTATTTTGGTTCCTTTTCATGCTAAACAAATGCCCTACCTCAATATTCAGGGGAACCTGGGTAAAGAATTCTAGGTATGTGCACTAATTTTGCTACTGTTTTTATCAATTCATCGCATTGATTTGTATCTTTCTATCTGTTTGTAGACGTATAATCCGCTAGATAGAAATTAAGGTAATCACCTTCTCTGTGTGGGAGGAAGCTAAGGTATTCCAAGCTTGAAGTATGAATATGGCTGCCTTAATTAGAAGTCAATTAACACTGTTATTGTGTAACTAATAGCTTGAGAATAGCAATGTCATGAGCCATCAATTATGGATAATTTTTAAAAAGAGAAGGGGCTGCACGCAGTATACTGAAGTGCCTCAGAAAGCCTGGGGCCTGGTTGTTATTTTGTTACCTCATACACAGTATATTTATCAGGTTGTGATTTGGCATTGTAATTGATTAAAAGTGACAAATATTATATATCTAATGAATTGTTTTTTCAGTCAAAAATGCCAAGAGAGTAGATTTTGGTCATTTTTTCCTCAGGTTGTCTTTTTGCTGAAATCTAAAAATTTTTCATCACAGATTTTTTGGGTAGTAAAAGACCTGTAAAATTGCTTAAAATAGTTATCACTCTCCTTATTACTGCCAGGAGACAGCTAAAATACTTTTTGGGTTTTATTTTTGTTTTGTTTTTCTTTTTTTTGATTGGTCTCTCTCATGATAGGGAAATCATAGAAGTGCAAGAGTGGGATAGGAGAAACTGTTAGAGTAAAAAGTGTGGAACTCAACTGTGTGTAATCAATTTTGTTGCTACTTATTTTGCAAAGTATGTGTTTGGTAATAGCTTCTGTTTGACTGTAGGTTATTTTATTAGCTATAAGGGGCAGCTGTTCTACAAATTCCTTTTAATAGCATGAGTTTAACCACCTTTTCTTAGATTACTTGTAACCCTGGTTGATTTTCAAAACTTCTCCTCCATTATCTTTTAGTAAAAGAATATTGCATTTAGAACAGTGTTTTGAAGATGAAAAGAGTAAGATGTAATCAGAGAAAGAAAGCCTGTTTTATTTTAAAATTTCTCTTTTCAGAAATGATTGACAAGTGTATAAAATATATCACTATTTGATATTTCTTGTTGCTTGTTGAAATTAGAGTAGCCTTTATTTGCAACAATAAAAGAATTGGGGCACTCTAATCGAAGACAAAAATGACAAGCAAGAAGCATGCTGCTTTTGAACAACGATTTTGATACAGATTGCTTTTGTGTAATGTTTTGTCTGAGGAACAGAGTCTTGGTTCATCTTCTGCACCACAAGTTCCCTACTGCTCTCTTTTCTCTTATTAGGCCAACATGGTGCTACCGATTATGTAAGTGTTTTCAAAAAACTCATATTACTTGGTGCTAAGAATAACTTAAGATGTAACTTCTTTTGGTCAGATCTGCTCTGAATCACAAATGCTGGTGCACCTGAGGTGAATGCTTTAGCATTCATTTGAAACTCCAAGTAATTATGCAAGCCACTGAGCTCTGGCTTAAACCAAAATGCCCATCATAGCATTGTAGTTAAGGTAATCTTCTGATTTCTTTAAGGTTATCTTCTGAATGCTATGATAAAAGCTGCTGCTATTAGTGAATCACAAAATACTTTGAGAGAACAGAAAGACCTTGGTTGAGATATAACCAAGTCCCAGAAGAGCTTACTGGGTGCACAGGGGAAATAAAAAGTTACAAAGTTCTCTCTCTTTGCTGTAGTGTACACTTTTGATTTTGGACTTCTTGTCTTTCTTCCCAACTTCCTAATTTCTGAATTTTGATAAATTTTGCAATAGAGTAATTATGCTTTACTTTATGGACTGTATACTTCTGAGTTAACTTTTAAATTATATAACCAATATACCACAATGTAAAGAGTTTATTTTCTCCCTGACCCCAAAAATTTTTGACCTTTAAGTACTTTTTTAGTGTTTCTAAAGCCTCTTGTCCTCCTGAGGGTTTTAATCTGCTTGATTGCTTTGTAGCAGCACAATGCCCATCTAGACCATATTGATTTCCTCTCTGCAGATTTATTAGAGTGGATTTGACTGAAAGCTGATAGCCTTGCTTATTCTTTTCTGTATACCCTTCCCTAGGGAACCAATGCCTGTTTAAAAAAAATAAAGCATATTTTGTAAATTATCTTTTGAAAGTTGCTGATACAAATAATCAAAGCTGAACAGTTATGAATTCTTAGTCCTGTTGTATCTAAATGGCAATTTTGTTATTCTGTTGATTATTTTTTCACTTGTCTCAGTGACAGCTTCATAGAAGACTGTGTTTCAAACTGCAGTAAAGAAAAAAGAAGCCCTATTTCATCCCTCAAGAATGCCATGCTAGGTACAGGATATCAGAGTGGAAAAGGATGTTAATGTTGGGTATTTTTCATACTTGAAATACAATGCTGGTTATTTTTCATACTTGAAATATGGTATTAATAGAAATATACAGAGAGCAAATGTGATCACTCTGCTTTTGGGTGCACTAAACTCTTTTGTGAACTTGATCCCAACAAACATGACATCCTTCCTTGAAGGTGAGAAGAACTGTTTCACCAATTTTAATTTGAATGACTTCTTCAAAAAATCACCTACACAAATAGCTCTTTATTCCTACAGAAGGTGGCAAAAGATTCAAGGACACGCTACAAAGCACCTAAGTGATGAAAAAGAAACACTGCTGTAGTTGGCTACATTAAGCAATTTTAGTGAAAGATATTTCTATCAAAAAGCTGAGGCCTCCCCCTGTGAACATTTGGTTACCTGGATAACTGCCCATTCTTTGCGCTAAAGGCTGCAAAAACTGCAAATGTATTTAATTATCCATTGACAGCATCTAATGACTGTGTTAATGTAATTAGTTAAAATTTGGAGTTTTCCGTTAGATATTAATGGCTTTTGGCAGGGTCTTTGCAAAATGGTGACTTGTATGCTGTAGCTACATTTCTTTTATTAGATTTCTTTTGTTTAACTTTCTTGAGAGGTCTCTGGCTTGCACAAATTCAGTATGACTCAGTTTCTCTGGATTCCCTAGTTCTGTGCATTTCCTCCTCCAAGTTAATAAATGGGATGTTAATTTCGGTGGATTCCTGCATCTCCCGTAGCTGGAACTATTAATGGTTTCTCCTAGGTTGATCTTGAATCTCAAGGACTTTGCATAGGTAGCAGTTCTCCCCAAACTCTAAGGTGAAGTGTATATTATTAGCCAACAGAGGATGTTCATCTTCAAAGTCATGACACTTTGCAAAGTCAGCTGCCTAATTCTTTTTTTTTTTTTTTCCCCCTTCTGACTTGTCTCTTGATCATGCTTTAAAAGAGAAAGTGGGAGCAGGTGTAAAACTGCTGGGTATTGCTCTCTTTAAAATAGTGATTCCCATTTTTCAAAGTATGTATTTGAATTTTGTATAGTTTTGCTTTTAAATTCAGATAAATGGATCAAGAAAGTTGCCTATGGTCTGCAAACTGACTGTTTGGAACCTAAATGCAGTGCAGGAGCGTTGTGGGACAGGACCCCACAACACTGGATAGTCTTGACTGACCTGAAAGGCAGGTTCATGAGCTGAGGAACAGTCCCTCTGTTGTGGTTTCTCCAGCAGAGTGAGTGGTCGTACATCTGTCTAGAATGAGACTGTATGATAGTTGGAAATGCTGAATGCACCTGCAAACATAACCTTAAAAAAAAAAAAAAAAAAAAGTTCAGAGGTGTTTTGGATGTTTTAGTACTTTTAAGAGTATTATTTGAGAATGTACTTTAATATGGTTCTTGTGTCACCTAGTGTATCCAAAATTGAGGATTTGAGCTCATTAATCTTATTTCCTTTCTTTAAATGTTTGCTGTAGCTTCGGTACTCTGTCCTGAATTTGTTGTTTAATTTTGCATGGAAGTGCTGAAAGATTAGAAGTAAAATGGTTGTTCAAAATAAGGAATTGTTGGAATATAATTTTTTTTCCTGTCTCTGACAAATTACTGCTTTTAGCTCCAAGAGGACTCTTACCCTCAAAATTTTAACGGACAAACATTTCAGAGACTTTTTCCAATTTTTGTCCATTAGACGCAACTGTGCTTTATCACAATTTCATCCACATTGCTCTCAGGTCTGTTTTTTATTTTGTCACTGGAAACAACTCTGTGTGCCTTTTGTTTAAGACTTCTTATAGGTCTTCCCCTTCTTTCATTAGTAAGGACAGGCAAGTACCATGAGGACCATATTTTTGGTGGAGCTGTCAGCTGATATTGTGTTTCTTGCAGAGTTGATCTCAGCAGGCAGCTCTTCTAAAAGAAATCTCTTTAAAAAATGAATGAAAATTTACATGCTTAGGAACAAAAAGATCTGAAACTCTGAGCTTAATAAAATTGATGATGAGATTACCCTAGAGCAAAGGAGGGAGCAAGCTGAAATGACAAATTAAATGTTGCTATCTGCTTTCTGTATTAGAGAAACATCTTAAAAGCTCATTACCAAAAATGGCCAGCCAGAGCATCCAGTCTTATGAAATTCTTCATAGAGCTTTTATTTATTTATTTATTTATTTATTTCTCCCCTGAATCTCTTGTATCTGCTACCGTGCCTCATCTGTTCTTTAAGAGTCAAGTATATGTAAGTTCTTCAACGATCAGCCTCCATCAAGGGCTCACTGTGTTCTACAGAGCTGCATCTTCTGTGACACATGGAAATTCTAGGTGATACTCTGCAGACCTCAAGCTGTTATTACTTAGCTGTTACAGATAATTCTTACTGAACAAAGAAAGATCTTTTGATGCTTCTGGGGAACTTAGGAACAGTGCTTATCAAACCTCTTTTTATAAGCGTAATTTATTTTGGTGGATTTTTGAAAATAGTTATTACAACCAAAAGCTGAATAAGTCATTAGTTGAGTAAAAAAAGCATTAAATGAGAATATATTAATAGTCAGATGAAAAGCTTTTTTTTTTCTTTCTTCCTCTTGAATCTGTGCAAATGTAAACAATTTGCAGTTGCTTTCAACTATGACTCCTTCTCTTTTGTAAAGAAAGACTTTGGATTCTTGTGATGCCTCCGTTCAGGCTATATGTATGTATTTTAATTGCTTTTCTATGTAGTGATGTTTCAAGACAATATAGACAGAAGATAAGCATTGCAGTTAAGGAACCTCTACAGCCCAACTCTCTGTCAGTTCAGTTTTCCTACACTAACACGTGCTTTGAGTTACGTTCAATATAAGCAGAAGTATGTGAGGTTTGTAGCTCTTAGTGAGACTTATTGTCCTTGATGTGTAAACCGAGAACTGCAAGTAAGATCAAAACATAAGAAATGTATTCATGTAACCGGAGGAGAGAAGAATGTGCTGTAAAACATGCTCCACATCTTGCACTTGATTCTAGGGTCCTGGTTACCAAAAAGACTATGTTTGAAGTGAAGCTATAAAAGGAAACAAAGCTGTTTGTTTGTATTCTTTCTCCTGTTTGCCTGTTTTCTTTGAAAGGCGCACTTAGTCTTCTGCTTTCTGTAATAAGCTGTAGGTTGTGGGGAAGAAATCAGTGGTAGAGTTACTTTCCTTGCAGGTCATCCTGAGGTGTGCAAGTGGAGTGAACCTCAGCAGTGCCTTCTCCTGCATAGTCAGCTGCTTGTTCCAGGGTTTTACATATGTAACACTGTGGATTAATCTTTACATTTCATTTCTTCAAGAAGTTAAACTGTGGGGAAAGCAAAGTGAAAATATGAGTAACTTTCTTTGTCAAACGTATTGATACTGTTTAATAAGATATTGTTCAAATACATATCTTATTATTTGTCTCAGAAGCATCCTATTCTGCACTATACAAAAATGAAACAAAACAAGACTTTCAGGACTGTAAAGTACATCTGTATGGGACTGCTATGAACTGTAGGGAGTGACAAAAGGGGTAGTGATGATTAAAAAATTGCTTGTTATCATAGAAGTGGAAGGATAAGATTTATGGAAGTAGGATTTTTTTTTTCTCTTTTTTTAGGTTAAATGGAAATTGATTGTCTCTAATTTTCACAACATTTTCTAAACTTCTGTCATTACAGTATGAGGATTTTAAATAAAAATGAATGGGAAGAAGAGACCAGTTACTTCTGTTGGCAATAGGTGATTATGACCTCTACATGAGCAAGTTAATGTATATTATTTCATTTAGAAACTACTTAGTATTGTAAAATGCCCACCAATGCAAAAAAAAACCCAAAACAACCACCCACTAATTTTTATTTTAATTTAGCGACTAATAAAGAGAAAAATGTTCCTGCTCAATGAGATATATAATGGTAGCTATAAGGTACCGCCAATGCTCAGCATAAATACTGAATGTCATTGACACTATGAAATATTTAAAGGAAATAAAATTTGGAGGTTTTTATCCCATAAACTGGACTGCTAAAACACTGAAAACAATCAGCCATCCAGTCATGTTTGCATGTAAGCTCTCTATAGAGGGTGTTCTTTAGAACAGTGCATTTCATCTGAGGTATTTTCAGATCATTGAAGTTTTTTCTTGTTGTTTACTTTTATGCCACTTATGTTTTACCTATTTCCTCCAAATAGCAGCAAGCATGACCTTCCTTATTCTCTCTCTCTTATTTTTTTTTCTTCCAAAAAAGAAGTAATTTTCTGTGTGTGTGTGCGCCTATTCTCTTGCAGTAGTCAGCTGAACCACTTCAGCTACTGAAAGGCTATGTAGATGTCATGTGAGTAGAACTGGTTTTCAGTAGGTAGAAGAACAACCTGACAGTTTTGGAATAAGATATCTAAATTTTTTTTTTTTTTTTTTTTAAAATCTTTTAGTACTCACACTTTGAAAAGATGTGAAAGACAACAGAAGCACTAAAGAAGCTTGAAGAAACCTGAATATATGTAAATATGGTAACATGTTTGGATTTAACTCAATTCTATTACTGTAATGTTGTCGGAAGATATTTGCAAGCTTTAATTAGCTGATTTTTATATATTTATTTAGTGACAATCAGGAACAGTAGTTGGACGCCTAGCTCTAGCAGTTCTTGGGCAGAGCTGGTACCAGTCTTGATTTTGTGTGTAATTGATTTGATAATGATGTTGGTACCCAGCTCATGGATCTTAGATGCATAGGGGTTCGTACTTGAAAGATTTTCCTTTCTCAGTATATGAAGTTGAAGAGGAAAGAGGAGCTTTTTCTAATGAATTACAAAATAGAAGCTACCAGTTTCCTCATTTGATCCAAATTTTATGGAAGGCATGTAACATTTATGAAATCAGACCTGATATACTCTGCTTATATGTTTGTAACAAAAAATAGAATGGAGGTTGTAAAACAGTCTTAGATTTATATAAGCAAGGAGTGTATATCTCTTAATTTCATTTTCATCTCATTTCCCATCTCATGCTCATTTATTTAGTAAGTCTACACTACAGCAATATCTGAGTATTTTACTTATGAAGGAAGGGCAAGAGAGAAGTGGCCACAAAAAAAATTTGGATATCAAAAAGCATGAAATAAGCAGGTCAGTAAAGAGAAAGGACTATGTTATTGCATATTTGACCTTTTCTTCCCTCATTCATTTATCTTCCTCAATTTGCTTTAGATAGTTCAGTTTTACTGTTTGAATTGAATCAATAAATAAATCTGCAGGGAATAAAGAAGGTGACTGTAAGGAGGTCACGTGATTCCTGAAACAGTTTCTGATCAACTTGGCCATGTGACATGACCACTTAGGTTGAAACTATTGTTGATCTTGAGAGCCAGTTATCTTATTAGTAAGTTGTCTGTTGTCAGAGACTTAAAAATATTTGGAAAAGATAAGTCTGGGGCTCATGTGAGTAGTAGCTTCCACCTCTTTTGAATAAATGAGAGCTCTTAGTCATGTGGGCTTCATGGGAAGTTGATGTGATGCTTTGGATGCTGAATGGGAGAGCGGAAATATGGCTTTGAATCAGTTAAAAGACATGAGAGGTAATGCATATCATGTAAAGGTAAGCTATTGCAAGTGGCAGCTATATCCCTTTTTGTTCCTCCAAGTAAATCCATATGCCTGTATTCTAACACTTGAAAATGCCTGAAGCATGAGGACAAAGTTGGCCATTATATCCTATATTTTTTTTATGGAAAACTTACCATTATTCCAGTAAATTATAATCTTCCATTTTTATAATTTACTAGAATAATAACGAGTAAGATCATTGCACCATATAATTTCTATCAAAAGAGACACTTATTTTTAATTTTAGTGAATTAATCCTACAGGTAACAGCAAACTATAAAAGTAAACCCTGGATTTACTGTTCTAGGTAAAGCTTGATTACTGGGGGGGAAAAAAAAAAAAGTCCTTTTATAGGATCCTCAAGAAAGAAAAAGCTCCAAAAACTCAGAGTGTGTTTGAGTAATGTATCTAACCTTCRGTATTTAGACTGTTTAATATGAATATTCTTCAGAGATGTTAATACTTATTCCTGAGAAATATTCTTGGTTATTCCGCTAGCTTAGAAAAAGATAAGTACACATCAAACAGTTTTGTGATAGCATTTTTGCCAGACCTGTGAATAAAAGGCATATGACTGTACTCACTCATGAAATTATTTTATGTAAAATGTTGAAATAATAGTCGTTTTACTGTTCTAGTAGGCCCTGCATTACCTAATATATTGTAATGTGTTCTACAGAGGTGCCTTGTACTCCATTCCTCAATGAAAAAAAATGTCAAAGATGTAAATAAAAAGTCARTAAAATACTAGTTTTCTTGATTCTCATACTGATTCTTGCAGTTCCCGGTGGAAAAATAAATTTTCTCCAAAGGGCTCTGCCAAACAGATCTCCAAGGTATGTTTCACTCACATGGAGCTAAAGATTTTGAAGTAGGAGAATGAGCAAAAGACTCYGACGTCTCATTCCTAGTTAGTCCTTCAATGCTCTTTTGAAGGAACAGAACTCYGCTTTATTTTGCAACTGTGCTGCACAGAGAAGTCAAAACTTGGCTCTTCTCCCAGCTCTGCCTGAAATGACCTTGCGCAAGCTGTCAGTGAACTTGGTGAATGATATATCCCAAGGAGGGAAATCTTGGATTATAATAAGGGTTGTTAACAGCAGATTGTGGAAAATCTGGATCTACTATGTATAACCTTTAGATGTGAAGTTCGTTAAATCTTCCAGTAGGCTACAGTGTATGCTGGGGAATAGGCTGGTCTCTCAAAAAGCACATAAATGCTAAAATGTTTTGTCTTTGTAAGAATTATTCTGAGAATGCTTGTTTCTCTCCAGAGCCCAGAACTTTGCTCTGTGCAGATGGTGGCAACACTAAACTTGCAACAGACCTCATTTCAGAAGGTGCATAACCAAAGCATTCACATTTAAGACTTGTCTTGGGTGTTATTGCAGTGCACTTCTCTTCAAACTCATATCCATTAATTCACTTTATCTCCTGATAAAAAGAATAAGAATTTCAGTACTTGGCAAATGATACCTTCAAGGCAGCCAGGGAATGGAGCAAAAGCATGTACGACCACTGCTCTGTCCCMTCAGTTTAAGAACCGAGTAATCACACGGCAGCCTTCACATCTTCTCCCTTCTTCTTTTTCCCTTTTCTCACCTCAAACCCCAAGTCAAGAACCTTAACTGGAAAACAGTATTGTTCGTCCCAATGTTTCTCAAGCTGCTAATAACCATTTTCATTTTCTCCCCGAGCAAAATACAGAAAACTCAATATTTTTCCTGACCTAGTTGGTACTTCTCAAATTCACTCTGGGATTMCAGACTGGTCTTGAAGCAACACACTGTAGCTTTGCAAACTGCCTAACAGCTTTCACCTTCCTTCGATCCTTCAGGATTTTCCTCCTGTCAAACCCTATTGAGCTGCGCTGCACTCCCATCACAAATGGCCATGAGAACCACTGGTGGCTACGGGGCACTACATTGGAGATCAGTGAGGGTGGTGGCCCTTGGGTGCTGGCGCTGGGATGCAACAGGGTGAGTGGCTACCCCTGGAGAGGGAGAGTCACTGGAATCGCTGCCTCCTTTGTGCAGGCAGCCATTTGCAGCCATTTACTTTGCTGCCCTGTCTTCCTCTCGCAGACACACACRTTTGTCATAGAGCCGTACAACAAGAACTGTCGAACCTTTTGAAGTAGGAAGTATGCTGCTCAACAACAGCACTGAAATATAGCAGGAGCATGAGATTTCTAGAGAAATCAGCTCTGCGTTTCAAAGAAAGTGTTTTACAATATTTGACTGTAGTAGTCATATGGTCACAGCAAGAGATTCAATGAACAACCTTCAGTCTGTTCATGTGGAAGTCCATTAAATTATAGTTTGAATTGTAGTTTGAAAACAGCTGGAGCTGAGTATGGTTTTTTTTTTTTTTTTTTTTTTTTTTTTTTTTTTTTTTTTTTTTTTTTTCTTGTTTTAAGCAGCTTGTAAGGGATTAATGTGAAGACATCTCCTGTGAACCCAACTTCTGAGGCTGCCCCACACAAGCAATCAGTTCTGTGTTTGTATATGTGCTTTTTCATTGAGTTTTATCATAGAAATAGTGAAAAGTAGTAAAACAAAGACTGTCCGAACTCATTTTGGAATAGTGAATTCCCAGAGGAATACTCAGTAACCATCCATTGGTGGTTATATACTTAATAAAATATGGGTATATGCAAATAGGAKAAGAAATCTTTGAATATTAACTGTATATGCTTACAAAATCGAGGCCTGCTTCTTAAGATAAGGATATTATCTATTACAGATAATTTCAAGCAGCAAACAAGGAAAATATTTTAGATTCTTGTTGTAAAAGTTAAATATAAGTTTTAAGTAGAATTTTAGAAAATAAATATATATATATATGTTTTAGATATGTATTTTTGCTACATGCAGTAACAATAGTTTGTTGGTGTTCCCCAAAGTGTAATGTTTTGAAGTGAAATAGTCCATGAGCTAACACTATGAATGAATGCTATCTTCAGGTGTCTGTTCCTCTAAAGTTACATTAATACGTCTATGTTCAAGTATCAGGATACAAGTGAAATAGATTGTAATTATAATTTGTATTTTAATAATTTTCATATTTCCATTTACATATAATTGACCATGTGTATGATTTCATATAGCATACATAACAGGAATAAAAGGTATGTAAGCACAGAAGTGCTTAAAGGTTGGTTTCCTTGTAATTTTGGTCTAGATTTTCCAGTGCAAATGTACAGATAATCAAAAATGTTGATAAATAAAAGTGCTGATCTAGCCATATGCCATTTAATTTAGTCATAGAGTAAAAAAAAAAGATTAAAGTGTTTGCCTAATTTAGGAGTACTTCAGCCATTCTGGCTAATTATTGAACACTGAAGTAGTTCATCTCCCATTTAAACTCTGGAAATAATGAAGTTATCTAAAATATTAAAACATGCCGTAACTTAACATTTTATTACCTTGTTTTCCTATATGAGCTTTTTGTTTGTTTGTTTAAATATAGTTTTCCTCAGATTCTGATGCTGGATTTTTTGGGGTTTGTAATATTTGGGGGTGGAGAACGGTAGTATTTAGGAAATTAATCCTACTTATTTGTATGTTAAGATATGCTGCACAACAAATTCTGACGAGGATATTCTCTTTCAAGAATTCTCTTTCATTAGTCTTAATAGAAAGTACGCATGTTTCCGGAGGAGGATGTGCATCTGAATATGTATATTACCAGAAATGGTGCCTTATTTTGTTCTCTCAATAATTAAACTAATTTTCTCATTGACAAGGACTGCATGCTGTTGAATGAATAGCAATAGCTCTTAAAATGTAAGAGACTGTCCATGAATTTAAGTGTTATCAAAAAAATAAGAATCATCTATCATCAGTTGTGTGATTTATGAGAAGAAACAAAAATATTTATTCCTGAAAATAGTTAGATAATATTATTTAAAGTAGGAAGTTTTGTGGTCAACACATATTCTGTCTTTTAAATTTAGTGTCCATGTTTTTAGTTACACTGAAGAATAGGGCATATTTTTCCTCCATTCATTCTCTACCCCGCACTCCTACCCCTCCCCCCCCCTTTTTTTTTTAACTATTTCATTCTTCTACTTCCCCCCCACACCCCGAAAGCCTGTGTTTTTGGAAATATTAGGCTAATTCTGCAAAGGTATTTCACTAATAATCCTAAAGAGCAGTATCAGCTTTCCTAGCTGATTTTTTTCCAATGAGAAAACCTTGATGCTGAGCAGAGGTTTAACCTGCCAGCCTGGGAAATGTTAAGTGGATCACCCACAGTCCGACTTTTTTATATTCTCAAGACAAGTAAAATCCTTAGGTAAATAGCAGGAATAGTAATAATATGTGGCAAAGCCCRCTAATACCCTAGATATTCTGAACGTTAATATTCTGAGTTGTGTGGCCTTCGAAGGGTTCTCTTACTCTGTTTAAGCATTATGAAATTGAAGAGCATTTATTCTATTTTTACCATTTCACATGAAAAATCTACCATTTTTCAGTGTGGTTTTCACACGCCTTAGGTAAATTGGGTCTTTAATTGAAGCTTCTATTCACTGAGGATACTGCTTTTCTCAGGAAGTGAGTTTGGGATATTAGAGTAAACCAGCTATAGACTATAGACTATAAATCTTTCATTTCATGTATCAAAAGAATAGTGTTTCTTCAAACAGTCTTTGTAAGTAACTAGTATTTTCATTTATAAGATTCCAATAAGACTGTTTGATCCATTACAACATTTTACCACTGTGAGTTCATTAAACTGTTTGCTAGATATTGCTCAGTATTTCCTATATTTTGTTTGTCTTTTATTTTAGTAACTTGTTTGCTCAGTCTTAGAAAAGAGCAGGAAGGGAAATTAAGTCCTAGGTAGGCCTTGACATGTTTGAGGCCTTGATAATGAAGACATTATGCTTGTTTCTCTGAAAGTCMGTAAGGTGTGTTGTATTTCTGTTGAGAAAGGATGGAAGTTGTTAGACCGTGAGAAATCTGAAGCATCTGCAACACTACCACTTTTTCTAAATAACAAAATTACAGTCTGCAAGTGGCAAATAGATTGTTGCCAGATCCTCATCAAGTAGGAAAGGCTGCTATCGCTTACCCTGGAAAATGGGATACTTGGGGACTCCTTTAAAAGGAAGATTGGACTTTTTCCTTATCTTATACTTTACATTAGCAACTGGGTTTTGTGTTAACCACGGAAACTGTTAGATATTTTCTCATACTCTACTAGAGTGTACTTGTCTGCAGGGAGGTTGAGGTTAACTCAATTTCTCACTTGAATTGAAAATCAATGCAGCTACCCCTTAGTCATAATGCTGTAAACTACGTTTGAGAAGTTGCTATGGTCTTGAATTATTTGTGAGTTTCTGTGGGGAATTGAGCTCTAGCTCTCTTAAATAGAAGGTTTTCATAAGATTACTGACCTCTTTCCCGTCCTCCTCCCCACATCCTGTATTTTGCATCTACCCTAATAAGAAGTAACTATAAACTACGTTTTCTTAAATTATGGAGACAATAGATAGATTTTCTAATTGTGTGGATCAAGCCACATACTACTAACGTTTTTATTTGTGATTCTATCCTACCTTACATTTTTGACTGAAATATTTCCCATCATTTTGCAGCTGAAAGTTACTAGATCAATAAACAAACCATGCTACTAAATAAACAGATTGCATACACATAACATTTTCACTGTTGTTTTCTTATTTTGGTAATACTCAGATTGTAAAGTTCAAGCTTTAAAAGGGGCAGACACTAGAGTTTTCCTACTTAAATGTTTTTTGTAATTTTTAATGATTCATCTTAGGTTTAGTTTTTATTTCTGTTAATTTTTATTCATCTACCAGTGAACTCCACTTTGGAAGTGGAGTTCGTACAACTGAGCCATTTCTAGTCACTTCTCCCCTCTCTCCCTGTGCCTGCTGACCAGTCTTGAAAGTACCAGATGATCCCTCAGCACACATGTCTTTGGGAATTGCCTGTGACAAAAACCCGTTCCTTTGGCTTACTGCAGGTGACACAGTGGGGAAAGGGTCGAACGCATGTCTGGGAAAGTGAAGGTGTGAAGGGCAAGAATTGCAGTAGTTCGTGTGGGAGGGAATGGTTGGCTTTTTTGGTGGAAGTGTAGACAAGTAGCTTTCAAATCCATAGGAAGGCTGAACTCATTCAGTTGGATTATATGACTTTTTTGGTGTGTACACTTTCTTCTGGGATAATGCTTACTGTGAAACAGTTCTGTATCTTTCTTCATAAAGTACTATTCTATGTAATACCCCATCAAACACAATATTTCACAAAGCATGGTATTTGCCTGTTCTGTTTTGTAGTAAATGGAAAACAAATAATTATAAAACTATGTTTTCATCATGTATCAGAGACCAATTCTTAAAAGGCTAAATTTCAGCATTCTGTTGTGCAAGAGATGTCCTGTAATTTTAACAAAGTATATACATGACATCTTCACTGAAGCCTTGTTCAAACCGGAGAATTGAATGAAATCCTGTGTAGCTTTACGGTATTCCAAATTTTTAACTTTTCTAGAGAAGTGATATTAAGCTGATTTTTTTTCATGAAAAAGCTAAAATATAATCATATTGTCTTTATAATAAGAAACATATTTTTCCTTCTCACAGACCTTAGAATCACTCCAAAACTGGAAGCAAGAAAGCATTCTAGCTAGAGTAGCATAGCTCTTTGTCCTCTATTATCAGTGACAATGGAAATAGGCTAGATTATGATCTCAAAGAGGTAATAGCTGAAATCCATCAAACACCAACTATCAGTCTATAAACAGCAAAAGATTTCTCACAGTTCAATGACAAATGTTTGCAGTTTACTGCATATTCAGGAAAGTGTGTTTGGAAGTGAGAAAATAGTTGATGATACTCCATGTTTATGTTATTTTTATCATGTTGTCTAGCATTTAAACTAATTTAAAACAAATAGGAATGAGCCAGGAATGAACCACATAGGCAAAGGCTCAGGTTTCCTACTACTTTCCTGAAGTTGCAGCAACTAACCTACCAAAAGCTTTGATTCCTTCAAAGTATCCATTTCATTTATATGAACTGATTAATACTGCTGAATAAATACTTGTTCTTATGATGTCTGTCATGACATAAATTAGAAATGTTTAATACTTTTATGATAGTGATGGGGAATCATTCATGTTGACTATGACTTTCACATAGCTTTATATCATGTCTTGTCCATAATCAACAATACTTAGTAAAAGGCTGATCTTCCTTTCATGCATATTTCTCAGCAGTTATGCTGGTAAGAGTACCTGTCAGCATTTTATCTCAGAAAAAAAGGACTGCACTAAATGCTGTTTACATCAATTAAGTTATTGATTATATTTGATTCTTTAWTTTTTTTTTTTGGCTAAAGTATATTGCATGTGCCAACAAATGATACTGTAGTAGCCTCTACCACCACAGCAGCAACACTGTGTTTTAGTCTCAAATAAGGTATGAATGCATTAAGCTATTCTGAAGGGGGTACTGTTCTGATAACTCCAAATTGGAGTCTAGTCACAGGTTAAACCTCGTTACTCTTTTGTTTGTTTTACTGGAGTTGTAAGCACTTTGTTTCACTTCCATGACTGTCAGATGTTGGAGGCCTATGGCTCAGTGTTGGTACTACCTTTGGATGGATTAGGGCTGACCTGAAGGTAGTCTTCCCATCTACAGGCAGTGAGGCAATTGTAGAAATAGATGGACATATTTTGCTGGGATGGATTTGGTGTGGGTTATATTTTGACTGTTKTTTCCATAAGGTATTTTATATAACATAGTAGGCAAGTTAAGCTACATTCCTCGTATTCTCTCTAYGTGTGCAGTTCAGGACAGTGACTGATTTGCATTGTTTATAGATGTATAGTTTAAATTTACCAACAACCACGTATTGAATCACGTGTAGAATTAAAAGGTTTCCTGACAAAAATGAGTCTTATTTTAGAGAGAATCTAGCTACTTCGTGCATGGAGTACAGTGCATGTTATTTGATTTTATTTCCTTCCATTATATTTTWAAAATCTTTTCACATTTATAACAGGAACACAGCCAAATCCACATCAGATTGGAATAATAGTTAAATACAGCTTTACTTGTTGGTGCACACAGTATATCTGATATAATGGGAATATAACAATACACTGTTGCACCTAGCAATTTTTTTTCTAGATCAACCTCTTCAATAATTGTTAGTGTTCTAGTCTTTGTAACTTATAGTTCATTATACTATCCTTTTTATAAGAGCATTTAAAATTGTAATACTTGATTTCCAAAGAAGTTTCATGAACATTAAATTACATGTTTTTCAGKCTTTTTAAAAAATTATTATTATTCAGATGAATAAGGTACTCAAACTGTGGATGGAATTGCAATGCATTAGTGTTCTCCCTACTTTGATTTAATGGCTTTTCCATATCTTATATTTATAACAGTAAATGATAAAGAAAAAAAAAAAGAACCACTTGAACCACTTGTGAAAATCTCCATTTGTGGGCCTTAAATTCATCTGTCTCATAAGCCAATGTAAAATGTCAAATCTGTGCAGAATCACAGAATGGCTGATTTCCCTCCCAACTTCTCAGGTAGTGGTCACCTACAGCACACTGCCCAGGATTGTGTTCAGATGACTTTTGAGATGACTCCATCCTCAAAGATGGAGATGTCACAGTCCYTCTAGGCAACTTGTTCCAGTGCTGTTACTCTCACAGTAAATATTTTTCTTATGTTCAGATATTACTTTCTCTGTTTCGGTTTATGACTGTTACCTCTTTTCCTATTGCTGGCTACCACTGAGAAGAGTATAGTCTCATCCTCGTGACACCTTCCCTTAAGGTTTTATACACATTAATAAGACACCCCCCCTCAGTCTTCTCCAGGATGAAGAATCCCAGCTCTCTCAGCCTTTCCTCATCTAAGAAGTGCTTCAGTTCCTTCCTCGTCTTGGTAGGCCTTTGCAGAACTTCTTCCAGTAGCTCCATGTTTTTCTTGTACAGGGGAGCCCAGAGCTGGACACTGTACTCCAGATGTGGCCTCACTAGTGCTCAGTGCAGGAGAACAGTCATCTCTTTCAATCTGCTGGCAGTGCTCTTCCTAATGCAGCCCAGGAGACCACAAGAGCACATTGCTGGCTGAGTTTGTCCACCAGGCCTGCCAGGTCCTTCTCTGCAGGGCTATTTTCCCCCAGATTAGCCCTCGGCCTGTACTGGTCCCTGGTTTTCCCTCTGTGTAGGATTCTACAATGAATGGCAGCACGGCCCTTTGGTGCATCAGCCACTCTTCCTTGCGGCTTGCCGAGGGACCTCTATCTCCTGCCATCCGGGTAACTGATAAATAAGTTGAACGAAGCTGGATGCAATATTGGCCCCTGCAGGACACTGCAAGCTACAGACTTCCAAATAAACCTTGCAGTACTGATCACAACTCCAAGCTCTGCCATTCAGCCAGTTTYGGGTCTACCTCACTGCACATCTAATCCACACTTCCTGAGCTGGCCTACAAGACTGTTACAGGAGACAGTGTTGAAAGTTTTTCTGAGGTCAAGGTAGGCAGCATTCACTGCTCTCCTCATCTATCTAGTCATTCCTTTATAGAAGGCTATTGGATTGGGTAGGCATGATTTTCTGTGTGTGAAACCTACAATCAGTGTAGGTAGGCTGACTACTCCGAATTCATTTTTTTGACCTTGTATGTGTTATTTGGAATGGTCTACAGRATGAGCAGTTCTATCAGCTTTCCAGGGCTCAAGGTGCTGCTGACTGGCCTGTATTTCCCCAACTTCTGCTTCTTGCCCCTTTTGAAGACTGGAGTGACATTAGCTTTTTTCCAGTCCTCAAACATCCTATGATTGAGAGTGGTCTAGCAATGATATCTGCCAGTTCCCTGAGCACTTGTGACCCATGGACTTCAGAGTAGCTCAAGTCATTCTGTAGGTCAGCTGCTGGAAGGATGAATAAGCATTGATAAAGTTCTGGCAAGTGTCAGCATGCATACAAACATAGATGTCACTGCAAAACTGGAACCAAAATATTCATCCAATCCCTTTTTTTTTTCTTTTCCTATGTTAGATAAATTTGTTTTAAGACTAAACACCTTTGGCTGTTCTATGCCAKGCTCTGTCTAAATCAGTTAGAATTTGACAGAACATTGCTCATGGTTGTATTCCTTATCAGCAATTCATTTGGGGGGCTAGATATTTTATAATTAAATTAAATCATTCTAGAAGGATATCATTACAACACTAATGTGAACATAGTATTACCATGTTTTTTACTTAATCCTTCTTGAATTGATTTTGAATGACTTTTTCCTTGCTACTTCATAATTAATGTTTTCTCTACGCATTTCAGATTAAATTTTCCCCTTTTTTCATTTTTTTTCATTTCCCAGGAATTAGTTTAATAAAAGAGGAATTGAAAAGTGCTTCTAATTTTCTCCTGTGAGATGTACCACAGGGACTCTTAAGTGTGAAGGCAAACTATAAACACAAAGCAATTTATTTGAGCCTGGATTTCATGCCCAGTTCGATGTAAAGTTAAGGCTATGCAGAAGAGCATTTCTTCATTATGTCTCCCAGATTGTTAACCCAAATGAGAGAAGACCATGACAAGCATTTCCATATGAGAAAGCAGACCAGGACAAGTATAAGCCAGATACTTACTTCTATTACCCAGAATGGCCAATTTCCATCCCGTCCAAATATGCATGGGGTACAACATATATGTGTCACAGATCTCTAAATAGAATTCTTTTTTTCTATTCTAAAGAAAGAGAATAAAAAGGTTCTCTCTCTCTCTCTCTCTCTCTCTCTCTCTCTCTCTCTTATTGTATCAAATCCAATGAAAAATACAAAATTAGCAGACTAGGAGAATCTTAAATTTTTTTATTGCTAATGCAGAAGCAAAGTACACATTGAGTAGTAGATGACTGTTTTCTGAGAAGTCCTTAAGCCTAATTTTAGAGCACCCAGGTACTTATTCTCTAACTGACCCTATAGAGTGCATCTGAAAATAAGTAGGACTTCACTAAGTGCAACAGTGCTACATATGCATCAAGAAAATTCAAGTACATACATTAAAGAAAGTGGTCTAGTCATGCTGCTTTAGCCCCAGGCCATTCTCTGGAAGGGATCATCAGAGCTACCTGTTAAAAGCCAAGTATGTTACTTTTTCCCCCACAATGAGGATAGCTACTTCTTGGGAACTGWTTTACTTTACGGCAACTTACAATAACTACCAAATAGATTTTAGATGGGAAAGATTTTTAGACTGAGAGCAGTGAACAATTGTGCCTATTATTTGTGCCATGTAGTTAACTGAATAGGGTCTCTATTTAAGAATATCCTGCAATTCAAATTGAAAAAGTAATATTGATGTCAAAAATAAGCCRGATTACTCACTACTGCAGTCGTGATATTCTCTAAATTAGCTATTACTACTTTAAAAATGAGTTTTTAAAGATATTGTAGATAGTTCCTTGAAAAAGTTAACTTAGTGTTGCTACCATGTTGAATTTCAGAGAGAAATAGAACAGAGAAAAAAATATTCATTATGTAGTCATAAATTCATAAGCCATACTACCTTGACAAGATATAAATTAAAATGAAGGAAATTACAAAAATGATTTTTTTGGAAATATTTTCCATATGAAGTTAGATTAAATATACTGTAATGCACTACAACTTGGAAGAGTTATCTGAGAAGGTTGTGACATAGTAGTATTCGATTATAAAGAACATGGGAAAAAGGAAAAGATAAATGTTATTCATAGTGCAGTAACTTGRCCATATAAAAAAATCTGAGAAAGCAGGTTAAAAATAAAAAGGAAGTACATGTTCACAAGTTTGAATAGTTACTCTGGAATTCATGTTTTCAGGCTTTTATCATTGGCCAAACATGAATTCAGAAAACTACTAGACAATTTAACAGATGCATCTATCAATGGATGTTAAAGATGCTGCAGTATAAAAAATACAGATTACTTTTGTAAGCAACAATCAGTGGAGACCTCAGAAAAGATGTTTACTGCATGGAAAGAGTGGAGATTGGTTTTCTACTCATATAATTGGTTGATACTTGTTTCAAGGTTTCTAGTTAAGCATGCAGTAAGTAGAGTAAGATTAACTGTTCTCTAAATACATTTCTGAAATTGACACTCTGTGTATGTTTCTGTTCATAGAATGAGCTCTAAATTTGTTTCCCCCTCAAATCYGAGAATGTTACATAAGCACTGTTATCTATAGCAAGTGCTGGAAAAATGAAAGATGGAGAGCTCTGTGGGTTCGACACAGGATTGCTGTTCTGGGCTGTACAGAACAGCTCGCAGCAGGAAGAGGCTCCATTCCTGAGCAGAGCCTTGAATACTAACAGAATAGAATAGAACAGAATACCCCACATTTTTGATTCATGTATATTTTTAGACGTTTGAGAGATCCAGGGAAATTCTTTCCTAAAGTGTACAGGGGATGAAAAAAAAAAAAAAAAAGGCTTTATTTAAACAGTCTTATGCTCTTCATCTTTAAATCTGAGCATATTTCAGAAACTAGAAAATTAATATGAAAATACAAATAATCACTTGACTTATTAATCACTTGACTTATTAAGTGAAGTGATAACACATAGCCTAATAAAATACACRGCCATTCTAAAGGTAAAAATATACTATGGAAAATAAGTATTTAGGGTTTTTTTTATATTATGAATATTACTTTATTCATTATTATTACATTTATTCAGCTACCAGACCTTTTTCACTGCAGATGCTAACAAGTGAACTTGTTTCACTATTGCAAGAAAGTTATTGAATTTTCTGGAATCCACAAGAGTAAAATAGTGTGAAAGAATGTTTTATGTGTCAAAGTGTTTTGTTTTTTTAAATGCATGCAAATGCCCATTCATCACTGATAAGATTGTGTAGATATTTTTATCTTCAATAGTGTATAAACATTAAAATGATTCATTTATTTCTTTAATTCAACTAAATTAATTTTATATGTTTATATATAAACTGATAGTTTGAATACATGGCTTCAAATTTTTGATGTCATACAATTTACCAAAGGTAATCTATAAAGCCCTTTCTAGGCTTTATTCTTTCAAAGTTAAATATTTAGTTTAGCAGAAATTGCATCGTTGATAGTAGCAGGCTATTAAAGCATTAAAGGTTAAAATCTGTCTAGTCTGGTTAGTCATCAGACTCATTTATTGAACCAAGGACACATTTTTATTTTCCGTGACAGGATCACTCATTAAAATTAAAATTAATATTGCACATAAATAGTCATGTTGCTTTCATGAAAAACATGTAAAACAGTCAAATGTCTATTCAGTATGTTGGAATTTGTTCATAATTTTAGTTTTCACCAAATAGCATGTCCCTATAGCATTTCAAAAAAAGATTTAGTAAGTTCTGTCCACTAAGCATGCCCAACAGTTCGAAAAAAAGGAAAGAACGATAGGTTTAATTGCTTTCATGTGTATGTTTATACATATACTTGCAATTTTTACCAAAATAAATTAGAAAATTCTAAACAGTAAATGAATTCTTCACTTAGTTATTAATATAATTTGAAAATCTAATTACTTTTTTATTTCTGAAATTAATGGGCAGGTAGTCTGCTGTCCTAGCATTTGTGTGTTTCATTGGGCAGTAAACAAAATAAGTAAAGATGATCTCCCCAGGTTTTATGAAAGTAATTAAGACAATCAGCTTCTTTAAAAACTTCATCGTCTACCTTATTCCTTACTGCTCAGTATCTCTTTGCTGGTAAATGATGATCTAGTGGACCTGGAYAGCTTGGTTTGGTAAAACAACTCATTTAGGACTGCTCCACTGCTCATGGAAGATGAGTTTAAATGAGGGAATTAAAAAATAAAAGGCTTCCTAAGTAGTGAAATAGTTTTTGTTTTCTGTCATTCTTAAGTGTTCTGGCCAGGAGACCAAACATGTCGGGGCAGCTTTGGAAGCAGTTCATCTTTCTTAGGAAAAATGTGTGTTTCGCAATGGAGTACCTGAGCTACCAGGATCTGTTTTATATTATCTGTTCAGTCAACAGCCTTCCTCAGGAGAGTTTCTGTTTTCACCCCTGAGAATCAGCTACCTTTTGTGCCTGGCGATTTAGTTGGCTTTGGGTGCTGTCTCCAAACATGTCTTTGCATGAAACATGAAAAATCAATGAAGTGAAACAGCTTTCAGTTAGAGTTTTGCTGCATATTTCTCCTTATCCTTTAAAGAAGGGGTTAAGAGATCTCATGCAAATTCATAAAGAATGTGAGTGAGGAGATTGCTTGGGGAGCTCGAGGAATTAAGAAGAGTTTGAGGTTGTAGGAAAAATAGATGAAGGAAACACTGCTGAGGATAGACATATGTGGAGGAGCAAAATTTGAGGCATGGTGACAGTGCTGATGAGAAAGATAAATAACTTTGGATGTTCAGGAGTGCTGAGGGAAGACTAGATGTTATTTTTAGGAATTTCTAAGTGCAGCTCCCCATCAGTGTTGACGAGGCTCTTGCCTGTAATCTTCCTCTCTACAGAAATGCATCTAGACATGTATCGTTACATGGACACACTTCCATTCCTAGCAGAAATTCTGATTTAATTGAAAAGAATGCAAACATCCACTGGAACCATTTTCCCAGTGCTTGCAGGGCCACCACTGAAGAGAGCTCCTCCTACTTTTTCTTAGCACTTCACTGTTGTTAGCATTCCAGCTGCTAAACTAATTTTTATTCAAGTAAAGACCTTGAGAATCTTTTTCAAAATCATGGCATGTCATTAGCACAACTAAATAGAGAAGACTTTCTGCAGTGCAAGACTATTTTTACACTGATTGCTTTTGTTCAAGGCAGCAAAGTATCATAACCTTTGAAAGTAAAGATTGTGGAACGTTTGAGTTMTTCATTCATCATTATTGTTGTCAATATGTTAGCACATAACAGGTAGAAATCACAATACTGCTTTTAAAATAGCTTTTGTAATTTTGCAACAAATGTTGTTGCCGATACAAGTAATTAATTATTTCTTCACACCTGGGTAGGTGGAAAGTTTTTCATTTTTAACAAGAAAAAGTAAAAATTCTCTTGAGGATAACGTAGAACGCAACCTGTTCAAGCTTGCATTATTATCACTAGCATTGTTATCGCTGTTACCCGTGGAACAACTACAGTGAGTCACTAAGGCAACTTCCAGCACTGCTGGGCTGCCATCTTTACAGCGTGTACATCTGTGCTCTTCTACTAGGTTTGGAAGTGTGCGTCGCCTTGTAGCGTATCAAGCCTATATAGCACGGAATACATTAAAAGTGTGAAAATCTCTTGAAGAGATTTTTAAAGCCTGAATACAAAAGGTGTAACTTGTGCTCTGTAAAGRTAGTAACAGTTTTAAAAATACCCACCCAAAAGAGATGAGGGCAAAATTTTCTTTTAGGTTCTTTTCTTTTTGTGGATCCTTTAAATATTTATGGTCTGCATAAAAAGAATCCAAGTGCAGAATTTGATGTATTTTTGATAACTCAAGTAAGACTACAAGTAGACAAGGTGTTAAAGCATCAGTCAGTAAAGATAATTCAGGGTCACTGTTAAAGGTTAAATGTGTCTGATTTTGGTGACATTGAGCAAATGATTGTGTCATTAGACAGAGAAAAARATGGCAAAACATATGAATTAACTTCTCCTTTAGGTGCCATATGATTCCATAATAATGAAATTATTGTACGACTTGAGTGCTAATGTCATAATCAGGATGGATTTTACTTCTCCAAAATTAACATTTTGAGCCCAGCCATCAAAGGATAAAATGTCATGATATCAACGTTTCCATATTGGCAACAACACTTGCTTTTAAATCATTTGGAACGAAGTGAAGAAAGGAATTCTCCTAAACATACATACATACATACATACATACATACATACATACATAAATAAATAAATAAAAAGAAACAGTCTTTGCTAGTAGATAGCATTTTCTTCTACTAATAAAAAAAAATGTTCTTAGTTTTTTTATAGCAGTACAATGAGAAACAAATAACAAAGATAAGATTGGAAAGAGGGGGAATTTTAAGCACTTTTAAAATAAATATACACAAAACTCTGAAGGTAAAAGTATTTCAGCATATCTTTTAGAAGTGTGAACTRTAGAGAATTAGTATGTTTCAAATAATATGTTCTTATTTCTTAATGATCTTTTTCCATACTCTTGACATATGTATTAAGAATAATGTATCTTTGTCTTAAAATATATTTATGATAGGATAGTAAAACTAGAAACAAACTCCTTGATAGAATTCAGCCTTTTTTAACATCAAAAGGAAGTGGTTTATGGTAAGTCATAATTTGAAATGGAATCTACTGCCAGACTTTTTATATGAAAATTTGAAATATTAATTTGCATGTTAAAAAGACATATTTTTTTCTTTTCGGTAGAATTGGTATAAACTTGTGATAACCTCTTCTGCAAACATTTGAAGTTTACATATGCCAACATCAAATTTTTCCTTTCCTTTGTAATAAATCTACAAAAAGTAGATAAAGTAATTCATCGTAGAACTCTTTTTAAATATATATTTTAATCTCAGGACTCTAAAGGAATATGATTTTGGTTTTAGGCATAAAAATTCCTTGAATCATCTTTGTTAAATCAGTGTGTTAATGTATTTAAACTTTTAATTTAAAAGCAAATAAATGTGTTTACTGAAGCTTGTTTTCACGTGTTGTAGTTATCAAAGCAGAAATACATTAAATGACTTGACTGTGTACAAATAGCATAAAGACTTTGTTGTAATGATATTCATAGAATTTAACTTTTAAGAATGGTAACCGTTTTGTTTGAAAAGCACAGTGCATAGCATGTGTGTGCTGAGATCTGCCTTAGTTCCTACACACTGTCTTTAACACTGAAGAAAAGTCATTTTAGTAATATATTGAAGAGCAGACTAGGCTGGAGATCTGAAGATCTCTATGAGGTGCATGCTCAAGCTAATGTACATTGCTGTCACACCACAGCATATGAACATTTGGACATCTGCTCCTTTCTTCAAGGAAAAAAATACTTTCAGACTTAAAACTGCTGAAGAAATTTTCCAAGAACATGGCATTTCTA
>PTEX01000101.1:1495968-1522895 GCA_003342815.1 Eudromia elegans | reverse complement strand
CCACACCAAAAAGCGGACCTTAGAGGACCTTTAGACTTGTAACTCTAAACAAACAAAAAAATCTCAAAGGAATAGAACAAACTTGTTCTACTATAAATGTAATATAAAAACAATAGGAAATAGGAAAATATACTGAGGAAAATGTATTTAAGAAAATGATGTAGTTCAAAGAATTCAAAGGGAACTTTCTGAATAACTTTGATTTCATTTCTCTTATTTTTCCTATATTGTTGAAAGAAAAAAAATAATTTAAGCAGCTATATCTGTGTAAAATATTGACCTTGTTGAGCACTGATTTCATTGGGATTAGAATGAACACCAGGAGTKTGATTATTAGCTTCAGGAGTCATAAAGTATTTTTACAGCTTGGAGAAATATTTTCAAATATTATATGTTATTCACTAAATATACCTTGGTGAATATTTTCAAACCTGGGAATATAACTTACTGTTTTAATATGTATTTTAGTACCTTATCTAGAATGGATTGATCATTAAATGAATTTCTGCTGCTCTACTAGAATTAATTTGTTGCTATTCAGTGCTGTAGATTCATTCAGTCTAAAGCTAGCCCTTCCCCTTGGCATCTATTAAATATATGTATATAATGAGAATGAGGAGTGCAGTGGTTTAAGGTATATGACTTACCCGCAACTATCAGTATTTGAGAGAACTTCTGATGAATTTAGCAGAGAGTAAGTATGGCRTTCACACTAACAGGACTTTCTTCATGATACTCAACTAACATGATTCCACTCTGAACTGCACACATCTCCTCTCTGTTGAGAAGGTTTTTGTATGTTCTGATTTTATGTATATTATTTCTCTCCCCGTTAGTGTTGAATCTTCATGGATTTCTTACAGAATCAAAGCTTTTTTATTCCTGCTTTAATTTTTTTATTATATGTGTATCTATGTGAAATTGCAACCGTTGATCTAAAGAAGATGCTTCAAACGTTTACTGTGTATTTATTGAAATCAAGTTCTCAATTCTTAGAAAATATATTTCCTTTTTAAAAACTTTTTTCATTAGTACGAAAAGTGATATTGTGGTACTCAAAGATGTAAGAGCTGTGAGGTATCGTTTCATAGGAGATAAACATTTAGAAATYTGTGGACATAGCCAAATGTGTTACTGAAGAAAAAATAGTACTAAAATCATTTAGTATAACATATACTTTTTGTATGTGTRGAAATAGTTCTTGCATGCAGCAGAACTGTATATGACATTCCTTTATGATATCTTCATGTTCCTTTAGCAGATGACTTTCACATAGTTAATGATTTACAATTGATATTTGARTATTCTAATTGGAGAAGTTATACTCTTCAAATTGCTTCCTTGCATTCTAAACCATATCTTGTTATTATTGCCACAGGAATGAACTGCACTTCACCCCTGGCATAAGTCATGTCATCCTTGTTCTTGGTTTCTGAGGTTTGCCCGCCTGAGCAGGGGATCAGGTCTCTCCGTCATCAATAGGTGGGACTCTAGGCTGAATAGTGACGCAGTGCTGACACTCAAGTCTTCCTGCTGTCCAAACAGCAATGCTGATACATGATCAGTTGTTTCAAAGTAGAATGATTTAAATGAAAAGCACGTTTAAAGCCGACAGTGAAACAGAATGCAAGTGTTTGAGCTCTTCTCCAGGAATTAAACCCCACTGTGCCTGACATGAGAATGTTCCACTTCATCAGGTTAGTTCTGTGTCCACTTGCTCCTTCTCAGATCATAGGCATGATGCCAGCCAKAAGCAGCTTGTTCCGTTTCTTTGTGTTCAAAATGCCTTTTGCCTCTGTACATGTGTTTTGCTAGACCCCTAGTGCAGTCTTTCAGATATATGCTGACATGTAGTTGTTTAGGCTAAAACAGATGGGGATGGCAGGGGATATCAAAAAAGAAAGCTCCACATATCCATGAGCAGCATTTTCCACTTTTTGGCTAGGTGTTCATTAAATGGAGATCTTCTAATGCTCAGGGTTAGTGCAATATCAGCATCACACCTTTTGGAACTGCACTGTGGTTTAATTTGTGTCTGGCTTTCTGGCTTGAGGTACTCTGTAGACTTCAGGAAGGACTAGAAAAGGCAACGCTGTTGTGGTTAAACTCGCTGTCCAGACAATCAAATGTGCACTATGAAATGKTGAGGGGTTTGCAAATAAGGAAGGATTGAAAACCACTATTACACGTTAGCTTTAGTGAAACCCTGAACAAAATCCTCAACTTTTCTGTATGCAAGTGTAGAAGTTAAATACTGAATATTGACTGTGATTGCTTCTCTTATTACTGATTTATTACATTTCTGTCAAAGCTGTCATTGTGTGAAGTTTTAACATTGATTGTTCTCAATTTTTGAGGGACTGTTAAATCATTAGTTATATTTAGAGAGGCATAAATTGTCCCTATGCCTCAAAATTTTTTTATAGAATATTGTTTATCAGTTTCAGTTTTTTATCACGTTTTGCTTGTGTTGTTTTTGAGTATTTGAGCACTATCTGAAAGCTTGAATTGTTATTTTAACAGATTCTGAATATAGGTGCAATGATTATTAGTATATGAATCTAAGCTTTAGTTTCATATTTTCTTTTMATTTTATTTCTGATTTTTCCAAAAACACTGTAAAACAGTGTATTTGGCCTCAGGAGAACAGAGCTTTTTTCCAAATCATTTTCTGTCACCTGATTTTTTTTTTTTATTTATCTGCAATGCTACTAGGAAAAACAGCCTTTAAAAGTGCCCTTCCACTATCTCCAAATATATAATGCATGCCGCATATTTTTCCCAAGCTGACTAGACCAACATGGAGAGGAATATTTAGAATTTCAAATATGGAGACTGCGCATTCTAATAAACTCTCTTTAGGGCTCGGTTCTGACGCTTTCTGAGTGGGTGTCCGGTAGCGTGGGTAGCTTCAGTGGCTTCCGCACAAATAAACGTAGCAATGTGCCTGCTGCAGTTACTCGTTGGGAAACACAATCAGTAATTTAATTTCTTCACTCTATGTGGAATTATATGAAATTAAAGGGTGTGGTTGCTGTAGTCCTTGCAGTTTATTCCTATAAAAGTTGGATGCAGTATGAAACTGTATGCCAGTATGTAGTGTTTGGAAGATTAGGTGTAAGGTGAGGTGAACTTAGTCTCCTTAAATGTGGTTGTGATTCTGTATGGACAATTATCACAAAAAGGTTGAATTGCAATTGATTCTATTGTGTATTGTGTTTGTAACATAAATTTGCCTTAAGCAGATACCCTGGAAAGGCCCTGGTTGGCCATAAATAGGAAAAGTACTTTGTGGTGATTTCTGCAATCTGTAATTTCTCCTTTTCCCCATGAGGATAAATACAGAACCTTTAAAAGCTTTCCACTTATAATGATTAAGAGAATGGGAGACCAGTTCCAGCATAGCCAGTGTTTCAGTCTTTGAAGAGACTTACTCCAAAGACCTTGATTCAACTTTGCGTTCTACTTTTTTTCCCCACATCACAGGAAAGTCATCTTAACAGTAGACTTTGCCGTTGCTGTTGCTTTCTCTGTCGTTAGAGTTGCCCATGTTACATAAATACATAAATACTTAAATATTAATTGGGCAAGAGGAAAGAGAGCCCGTTGTTAGCTAGTAGGAGCACTCAACCTCGATATGAAAGATCTGAGTTAATTTGCCAATCCTAATGAATATTTAATTTGTATATGTAAGGTGAATTAGATCTAATATAAGAACTTCTATTTTCAATAGAGAATATTCAAAAACAGAATTAATCTAGAATTAGATGGGTGCAAGAATCTGATGATGTTTATCAAGTATTTTAAATACGATGTGAAAATTTGGTGCCTGTGAAAGTTTCAGTTGTTACAGTATAGCCATGTGTATCTTCATAAATACTTATTCAAGTCTTTCTTGTTTTCTGAACACATTTGACTTTCTCGCATGGGTAAAGCATACAACAAGTTGTGTCATGCATAAGAAATCATCTTTATCATTTTATATCTTTTTAGCTTTCTAAAAATATAAATGATCAAAAATGACCAAACTCAATTTCAGCATACTTTTCTAGATTTTATATGTATGACTTATTTCTCTAGTTATTCTTAGAAGATTTTAAACTAATCATGTCATTTGCCAGTGACATGCATATACATTAAATATTAGCATTCCAAATTTTAATATTGCTATATTTTTCTACTTTTCATGTGATCTTTATTTTAGCAGAAAGAAGCATGTATTTTACATAAGCCAAGCCACTCAAACATAAATAATAACCAAGTTTATAATACATGGAGTCCTATTCATTTTTCAGCTTGAACTCAGCTTTCATTAAAAGCCTCATCTGGCCCTGTGACTGACAGCATTTTGTTTCATTTGGTCTCAGTTTGCATGCGAGGTGATTTTGAGAGGGAAGCAAGACAGCAGGTAGAGATCTCTGGAAGAGTTCCTTCCTGTGAAAAGCAGTTGGATACAGGGAAGAAGAGAGGTCTCTAAACGGCAGGATGGGAAGAATGGAGAAGGGGGAGAGCCGCACAGCAAGGGTCTGGATTGTGCGATGCCTGGAGGGACTGGCAGACTGCCAAGATAAGCAGMAAGTGAAAAGTAGACCTTCACAGCATGGAGAGAAAAAGCTTCCCATGGGCAGGAAGGCACTGGGTAGCAGTTGTTTCAATCTTGGAAGGAAGGACATGCATGAAAGGACTTGCCAGGGAGAAAGTCTTCATMGAATATTTTCATATCTCTTATAGAGACAATGTTCATTTAAAAAGTTAATCTTTCTTTGTTTATATCCCAGTAAAATCCATCTTTCCTCATTTTTGATCTCTTGGGGTAACATTAAAAGAGACTGTCTAGGCACATTCACATCAAGGCTCTGGTAAACTCTCAGTCTGATTACAGGTTCCATCAAAAACCCCAGACCCATGAAACAAAAATCACTGAATAGATGCATCTGCATTTCCAGAATTCTTAGAATATATTAAAATATCTTAGACAAGATGTTATTTTTAATTAAATAGCAATGCATATGAAATTCTCAGCAGTCATGAGTTCAGCTGAGATTGGCTGAATGTAATAAGCCCACTGTAATTGCTGTAAATTCATGTTACTTTTTTTCCACCTTATTTTGCCATTTAATCAGCCATCCTGYCAAGTAGCCTTTCCACATGGGTGTTCTAACAATCCTCCTCTTAATCAGCTGGATGTGAATGTACCCCACAATCCTGTATTTAGGCTGAGAAAAACTGCTTAGTGTCTTGTTCTTTTTTGATAACTACATGGTAAGTTCTTCTATGTCCAAAACTAAGTCTGCAAAACTGACTTCATACCTTTTTTTCTATTTTGGCATGACAGCAACTTCAAGGTTGTGTCAAGTCATATTTAGTCTGTAATCCATCAGCTCTTACAAGCTTTCTCTTTAGTCTCGAGGACTTTCCAGCTGGACATAGGGATCTTGCAGTGCAGTTTCTGCACAGCATCAGTCACAGACCTGTCATGAGGATAAAGCTTTGACTTTTTCCCTGTGCTCTGGAGTGAACTCTACTGAATAACAGGGAAGAAGACAAACATTAACTGATCTGAAAGATGCTCTGATAAAACTTACGTGTTCTTATACTCTCCCCACTCTGACCCCAACAGCCCCAAAGAAAAGGGAGTGGGAGTGAGATCAGGGTAGACAAACAACATGAGAAAGGATTTAAGAAAGGAACTTAGCGTAGAAGTACCAGGTTGATCCTCCTGAATGGATTTCTGCTATGTCTTTGATAACGCAGTCTGAGTGTCCTCCGTCTCACAGAACTCTTGGGATCTGCTCTGAGAAAGATGGAAGTTTTTGCAGTATATCTTAGAAGTTGTATGTAATGGTATATAAGAAAGAGCTCAAGTTTGCCTAGGAAAGATATTGCACATAGAAGCTTGTGTGGTCCAGATGGTTACTGTGAAAGTCAACAAAAAATGAATAACACAGTAGTCATGATGAAAAATAGAGATTTTGGTGGTATTGTTCAAAGTTCAACAGTAAAATTTGCAGAAGAAAATAATTAGATATCACTTAAATGTGTAGAAAAGGAAGGAGAACTAAATGAAAAAGGAGCAGCTACTCCTTAGTTTCAGTGATGTAGATGACAGTTTCTTTTGTGACAGGCAGTGGGGAGACAGAAACTCCTTCCCTGGCGAAAGTTTTCTTTTCCCCTAGCACTTTTACTCCTTTTTCCAGACATTCTTATTTCTTGCTCTTGGTGGTTTTTTTTTTGTTTGTTTGTTTGGTTGGTTGGTTGGGTTGGTTTTTTTTTTTTTGGTTTGGTTTGGTTTGGTTTGGTTTGGTTTGGTTTGGTTTGGTTTGGTTTGGTTGGTTTTAATGGACTTTTAAATTCAACCTATGCTCTTTTTTGGTCGAATGTTTGTTTGATTTGAGATCTATTTTACTTGCAAACCTTTTTGTTGTTTCTGATGCATTTGTCTCCATCTACACTGATGCAGTTATTACATTGCAGCAATTTTTACTGAAATATTCATAGGCAGTGCAAGAATTAGTGCTATGGACCATCATGCAAGATGTGTGATCTTTCTTATTGCRAACTCAGTTGGATTCAGGTTTACATTTTCCCCTCTGAAATCTTCAGCTGAAGAAAATAAAAAAAATTTCCTGGACAATGATTTGGAGTCAAAGAGTATGATTGTTAGGGAAAGAGGGACATCATTGAGGTGATATATTAAATAATGTCAATAATTTTGACACTCTAGGGGGCTAGAAAGAGAGAGAATGTGAGAATATGGAAGGGAAGGTGAATTGAGATGCATAAAAACAGATCTCTCCTTCTGACTATCTTGTCTGCAAAAATGCACAGGGAGGAAAAAGTTAATTCAATAGAAAGAGGGATTTTTTATTTATTTTTCTTTTAATTTAATCTCTTGATGAACCTATCTAGACATGTGTTTACAAGCATTTGTACTGGATGTATGTGAGACCCCTTGAACGCAGGGACTTGTATTAATATGTTTTAGCAAGTGTGAATTTTTGTGAAACTCGTGAAAAACAAACACAACCAGAAGGAGAGTGGACGTGTCTGGGCCTGCCCTGCTAAGGAAACAGTCTGTGAGGGAAATGGGTCTAATACTCCCAAAGCGGTATCAAACCAACAGCAGTGAGTACCAGCACTGCTGGCAGAGTGACACGAGCAAACAGGAGCAGTGTGGTGGCTGTGAAGGTTTTGCTAGATTAATAATAAATATGGATACATAAATAATTAGCATTTGTGACAGGCTTAATGACAAGTCATCCAGGGGATGAAAAATGTCAAGTTTGAAGAGACAGGAAGGAAGAGGTTATGGAGAACAGAGACAGGCAGCTTGTCTAAATATGCCTAGTACTGAATACAGGTGATTCTATTACTTGAAATTAAAAATAAACTGTGATTCAGTTATTACTTTTAAATTGTTAGGCAGTTTCAGCTGCAAATTTCACCAGGTGCTAGAAGCAGTTGTAACAACACACATATCATATGTTATTTAAAAATATCATTCTTAGGTGTCAGTGTCATTCCTGTAAAAGAAATCCATTTAGCTCAGTTGGAAGAAAATCCCTTTTTTCTTTTATGAGTATGATTTTAAAAGATTCTAAACCTGGATAATGTAGAAGCAATGACAAAGACTTTAAAAGATTGCTGTTTTCTAACGAATACATGGACAAAGTATGCAACTACTGTATACATCATGGGTATTTTTAATTCAGCTACATCTAACATTGAAGGAAAAAGTACTCATTTTGACCTGTAAAGCAGATTTTTAACTACAGTTTTGTTTCTTTCATTATTCTGCCTCGTAGATCTCACTCGTTTCACTGTAGCTGAAATTACTGTGAGAACTAGTAGGCAAAAATGGCAATCTCAAGTGCTGTGTCAACACTAAACTCGTATAGGAACAATATCTGTGAATTTTGTTCTGCTTTGGCCTATACCRGTGGGACAGATGGGTCATAATTCAGCCGCTGAGCAGATGATTAGTTGGGAAAAGCCCCAGCCTGATGGTCAAGGAAGGCGGCTGCCCTGCGGCTCCCGGGCCCGCGCCGGCCGCAAGCCGTCACGGAAGGGCCTTGGAGCRGCCCTCATGGCTGCCACAGAGCGTTTCTCATCCCCCCGTGCCTGGGTGGGCAGTGTTAGCTCCAGGCCTACGCAGAGCAGTCCCCAAGGTGCTCTGCCCCTTGGAAAATTGCCATGCCGCCTAACTTTCTCTTATGCCAGATAATCATAGCGCCTGAAAATACTTAGTCTATTTGCCACATCTCCCTTTCTGGATGAAGAAACGTGTTATTGCAAGCTTTCATTAGAGTGGCTATATCTTAGGCATTGATAGTGGAGGGCCCGTTAGGTTTTTGTTACAGTAAATAAGGAGTATCTTGTAGCTAATTCTTAAGCATCGAAAGGTATCTTTTAAGTAAATATGGTTTGCTTCATTATGACAAGATGTGGCATTTCAAGATCTCATTGTCTCAAGAATCTAGCCTCAGTTTTAATTTTAGTGAGGGCAAAGATGTAGTGTATCATTTTTATGCTATTTGTTGAGACTTTTAGCTCAAATAGGCTTATTTAGTTATTATTTGTCAGGCCTCCCCAGTCAACATAGGCATGTACTGTTTTAGGTATAGGAGATGTGTTAAGAGAACACTCTCTTAACACTCCCATCATTTGGCATGTTTTATTTTTGTGTTGCTTTGCAATTTGATAAATGCCAAAATTAGGAAGGAAAAATTACTTTTAAGATTGTGAAATTATGTGCTGTCACTGTTCAAATAGCAGAAACAGAAATAAACCTGTGTGAATTTCTTTGTTTTAGCTTTGTCACAGTGTTTGATCATCCCTTAAACTGAGAAATTTTATTCAATGGTGAGGATTACAATACCAGTGTAAACTATTAAGTACCATTTACCTCCAGTCCATTTGCAAGAGTGCCTCTATAGTATCATGTGGGCATGTGTTCATGTGCCTATCTTAAAATATAAGTTGTTTTTCACCCTTAAATCATTCAGTACATTTCCAAATGTATTTCACATAAATGTGAAAGCTTTCAGGCAGTACTTTAATTTTATCATTCATTTATTCTTTTGATAATTGCAATTACTTTCTGGTTTGCTCATATCCATATTTTGTACAGATGAAAGAAGCACCTTGTGTTTTGAAAGGAATACCAACACAGAAATGGCTTTGTGTCTTTGAAGATTATGCAAAATCTAAACATCTAATTATTCAAAAAATCTTATTCCTAAATAATTCTAATTGCTTTTAAGTAATTGTCACATGTTTTTATGTTTATGAATTGAGTTACTTGCAGCTCAAATAGAAAACTTTAAAATGTATTGCATGAGTTGTTTCAACTTGAGTTACTTCACTGAGTTTGATTTTATCTGCGGTGAATTTCCCCCACCTTTGAGCAACTAGTTAAATTGTCTGGAGAATGCTACCTAAATAATGGGAGTGTGTTTATCACTGTGATTGCTTAGTCCTTACCTTCTCGTCTCCAAACAGAGTCACCAAGAAAGTAGTTTGCCACAGCCTGCCACACTCTGTTTTTTTGTATCCCAATCATATTCTGTTGTCTCCTGGACGGAGGTGCTAGTCTCCTTTTCCTCAAACAGCATCCTCGATGACTTTGTATTTCAGTGTCTAAATGGCTTTGAATGTTTCTGATGCCTCGACTTGCTGCTTTCACTGAGTGAGACTATCTTAATTCTTTCTTGTTTCTCTTTTGTTTTGGAGTCAATCCAGAATATTGCAACAGGATTTTTCTCTCCACATTATTTATGTTTTTAACCTGTGCTAATCAGTGTTTTTATATTATAAGAATCATAAAATAGCAGTGAGATAGTTTTAAAAGTGTTCTGGGATAACATGAGTAAAATTTTATTTTCATTTCTACAATCAGCACAGGAAGGTATCAGGAAAGCTCTGGGAAAATGGCAGTTAGTGTAAGATCTTCATGAACTTTAATAGGTGATGCTGCCTGAGAAAGAATACTGTGAGTATCACATGAAATATGACAATTCTTCCATAGCATATCATTTCTGGTTTTACTAGGCTTCTTGCATGGATGGAAATGTTAATATAGCTGTAATGACGAATGCCTGTTACCTACTCAGCCAAAAACAATGTTTAATTGTGTCTGACAGAAAATATTTCAGCAATGGAAGAAAAAAATGCATCCTTGCCGCTTATTATCATAAATCTTAGCATTGTAAGTTTATGAAATACAAAGTTATGCTTGATCCCACTGAGAAATTATAAGAGATTACATTGATTTTGAAAGAACATGGGTTTGTGGAATATCCTGTGAAGAACATTACTAGTTTCCCTCTTGTGAAAGATGCATGTTATCTAGGACAAGCAAATGGTGTTCCCTTACCCTTAATTCATTACTAAAGCTTTATCAACATTTAATTGCATTGGAAGCTTGAAGACTCCGAATGAATATAATTAGAAAAAGAAATATTTTAACAATTTTTGACATACCAAATATTTGCTCTTCAACTTTCACACAGATTGCTCTGTCTGAATTTGAAAGGCTGCTGTGCCTCATCTACTGCGTAGGTAACTTTTCTGCATTTGTCCTGAGCATACGTKGACAAAAAGTACCTCAGTGCTTTCATCAGTACTTCAGCTGCCGCCTTGCTTTATCCTAAGTTTAAGATACTGGTTGCCATCTATAAACTGGGATATAGTTTAGACATGACTTGCAGCAGAAATGCACTGTCCTGTCTTGTTGTGACATATTTATGTATCAGTTGTGCTGGGTAGTTTAGAACTTTCTGCAGCAGTTTTACTACTTGCAGAATTCCTTGTCCTGTTATGACCAGATATTGGCTGTTTTTATAAGACTGTGTAGCTAGAAGATGGTTTGAAGCAACAACTGAAAATCCTAACGTTTACGGTTATGGGAGTTTTCTTTTAATAGTGAAAAAAAAATCTGGCATGTTAGTCATTAATGTTATGCATATACTTAGTGTTTAGATGAGAGAACTCTGTAGAACTCTGTGTTCTTAGCATTTAATACAGGCACTGCTTCTTTGAAATGCTCAGCAATCACTAATACCAACTTTTGATAAAATTATTTCCATTTTCTTGCATATTTAGATTAAGCTACTTCATGTCTCCTTTCATTTAAGGGCTAATTACATATCTCTGGAAGTAGGATTTATCATGATGGAAATAAGATTAACTGTAAAGGCCCAATCAAATGCCACTATAAATGGCAATAAAGCAATATTTTCCAGGCATGTACTTCCAAGTAGAGCATGCTAATTAGTATGTATGTTTCTTTCTTCAGCTCTACTTAGTATGTATGTTTCTTTCATCCGTGAAATTGTAGTTGATCAACTGTAGTATTTATATAATAATTTCTGTGGCACATAGAGGTACTAGATAGCCAAAATACTTATCAAGATAAAGAGTTTGGAAATATCAGATGGAAAGTAAAAAATGTGCAAGGATAACAAAAATGTAGAGTGGTGTATATCTGAGAAGACAGGCAACCAAGGGTGTGTACAGTGAGGTACATGCGTGATAAAAGAATGGCTAGGATGGAAAATTAAATGTACTGCTAATAATAGGGATGTGGAAATAAGGCGTATGATGGAGAGAGGAAAAAGAAAGACATTCTGGGGAAAAAAAAAAAGACATGCAGAAATAACACTGATGTGTTTTTGCATTACCAGAAGGCACTTTTATTACTGAATATGCCTAATTTTCATTTCTACAAACAGGGAAAAAAGATAAAATTTACTCAAACTTAAAAAAATAAACAAAAAAGGTCATACATCCAACAAGCAAATTTAACTTAAGACTACATTTTACCTAACAGTGTGAGGTTTCTGTGTCCGATCAAAGGCTTTGGTTGATAGTTGTGGTTAATAGTTAAGAGAACTATTCTTCTTTACATTGCAATTTGCCATTATTTTCCTGTATAGTCACTCCATGCAATTCCAATGCAGCTATTATGCTAGTAGCATAGTTAACCATGATTGGTAATTCTTAACGTTTTGCGACTATTCCTGATTTTGCCTTACTTGTCTATGTTCAAATCATATCGTCCTGTATACATATCTAATTCTAGAAATGAATATGTTTAATTGAAGAGATTCAGCTAAGCTTTTTCATCTGACATATGATTTAGCTTGCTTGGGAGCAGTCATGAAACAGCAATTGCTTTAGCTATCACAACTGTTAAAAGAGAGTTTTATAAGCCAATCTCAAGGTCACTTTACAGCAATTTCTTTTTTTTTTTTTTTTTTTTTTATTAATTTGCTCTCACATTAATAGCCTGACACTAGGAATTCACAAAAGCATAACATTAGGAAGTGCAGTTGTTTACAAAGATTTTCCCTAGGATGCTGATTTAATTTGAGGCTCTTCCTGAAAAAAAAAAAACCCTCAGCATTTTCTTTAGTTTCTAAATATTTTTCTGTATAGTAGATCTTTTTAGAAGGTGATTCTTACAAAAAGGCCCCCCAAATCATCTTCTCTTAATAATATACTATGACCAAAATCAATATAGCACTTATCAGAAAGCTTTATTCTTGACTGGTGCTTAGTTCTATCATTTATCTTCATAGAGATTGAATATAAAGCGGGTGTTTAAAATAAATAAATAGACTGCTCGGTCTAACCCTTTGATACGTACGAGAGCCTACAATGATATCTAAAAGATGCCAGAATATAAAATACTACTAGATTATCCACACAGGCCTCTTTACAGAACCATTATAGAGTAGATTGAAGGACCTCTATCATGAGAACTTAGTATTTTGTTTTGATTTTATTTTTATGATAACGTATATCAAGGATGCCATCTAAGTGGTTTTAGTAATCCTCTGCATGCCACTAGAATTGTGCAGACTTCTTGTTGATTCTGCAAAGCACTTGGGTGCAAAATCCTCCAGACTGACTAGGATAAGTGATCTGGGACTAGTCCTACTGTGCTACAGGAGGGTTTGCTTCAGAGATGTTCATTAGTGGGCACCTATACACTGTAATGTGCCACTATGTCACGAGCATCCACCTTGAGACAAAACCTGGGCTAATTTGGGTTTTAATGAGTTATAATTTTGAACAACTTTCATATTTTAGATCATTTCTTATACTGACTGTGTGTGTCGGATGTGGGGTGAGAGACTGGGCAACAGAGGACTAAAAAAAAGTCAGTGGAAGAGAAATAATAAAAATTATAATAATATCAGCATGGAAGAGCTTGAGCCATTTTAAGTACTTTGCCTACCTGTGTTAAAAACTACATAGGTCCCATGTCAGAAATATTTTCATGGACTTCTTTCCCATCTTGAAAGCTGCTTCAGGCAAATTATGTTGCTCGCATTTTTTTTGTTCACTTATATAGCAAGTAGTATTTTTTTCTCCTTCCTGCTCAGTTTCTTCTAATTTCCATTTTATTAAATTTTCTGTAGTTTAATTCACTGTCACAATCTCTCAAATTTCAAATAGCTTAACTAGAGCTAATACAATGTGTTTAATTTATTGCAGGAAAATATATGCATCCTCATTAACAATGTAATTGTATTTGTTTATTACTGGAATATTTTCTGCCTATTTTAAATGTTTCAAAGCTGTGTATTTATAAAGGATAACTTTTTGTGTATAAATATGGCTTATTAAACTGCATATGCATTGACAATTTTTTTTTTTTTTTTTTTTATGTTCATCACTGTTTTCCATACATGGCTATTTTCCATTCATACTACTCAATAATAAATGCTCGATTCATTAAGTCTTTAGAAGCATTGATGTAGCATTAATGATGCTTATTTGGCATTACATGAAGCATAGCATAGTCACTGTTCTAAGAAACCAAGAATAGGAAAAAATATATATAAATATGTCAGTTCAGAAAAAATTGTCTAATTTTATTGGACGAAATGTTGAATCTCCCACCAGGCATCACAGGAAACCTTGAAAGCTATTATGGCAGTCACAAAAGTTAATTGGTTTTGAAACTGTTCTGTAAAAATGTTGCTTTTAGCCAGTGTATTCAGAACACATAATCTTTATCCATTTTCGTTTAAAAAGATTTTGAGACTCCTCTTGTGGTAGCAGAGCAGTACTGTATCGGCGCTACACATGAACTGAACAGTTGGAATGTTAAGAAATGCAACTTTTGCGTAACTTATGTAACTCCTGTTTTTTCTATTCCCCTGTGTGAAATATTTTTGTCTCCTTTCTTTTAACTAGAATTGAAAGATAAAATATTTGCTTTCATAAAATTGTGTAAGCGTGGTAATTCTTTTTGTGGACTGTAAATTAGTGCTGTCTACTTTCTCCCTATACAAAAAATACTTATATTTTCTTCTTTTTCCTAGGTGAGTAACAGAAGGTTAGCAGAATTCCTGCTTGTCAAGTATGTTGATCCTTTTCTGTGGTATGCTGTGGGTAAGTAAGAAAAATAGTATCTAATGTTTTTATTTTCAAAAAAAAAATTAAATAAAAAAGAATAGTTGGTAATAACTGCTTTTTTTAAATAGTAATAATTGATTACTATATGGAAAGCCTAGAATATGTTTATAAAAGTATTTTGTATGGACATGCTTGGATGAGAGGCATTATTCAGTTTTCACAGAAAATTTTTTTTTGGACGGTTCTGTTTTTCTCATGTATACCTTTAGAGTAGAATTCCAAACTTGAGATGTTTATAGATAGGATAACATAGATATTTGCATAGCAGAGTACCTGAGAGGGTATTACAGCCCACAGTTGTTCAGATTTTATCATTTAGGAAATAATTTCACCGTCTTGTAAACTGCAATTTGAAAAATTTTGCTTGCAGCTACTGTGGTTATAAGCAATATGTGTTGTATTGCTTACCTTGTTAATGGAGAAAGTTATGCTTTGACATTGCGTTTGAAGAAAATGTTTGAGAAGCTTTTGTTGTGATATAATATGAGCATTCTCCTCCATTTTTCATTTATACCTGGTGTACAATTGTTATAATTGGAACAATATACACATTTTGTTCTGAAATACTTTAATTTAAACAGAGTGGTTGAGTTATTTTTATACTTACCATTGTGTGTGCAATCAAAAGTAGGTAAAGGCTTTTGATGTAATCCTTGCCTACTGAAATGCCTTGTGTAATACTGCCAGTGACTCCAGTGGCTACAGTTTTATCTATTGGCAATGACTTTTGTATCAGTTAGAAATTAAATTTAGTAAGAACACAGATGTACATAGATCCATGAATATATTTGTTCTCTGAAAATAAGAGTGTGGTGTGAACATGACTGCCTGGATTATCAAATGTCCAACTATAAATATTTTTAGGAGGAAAAGTAGGAAAAAGTATGCACTAGGCATTGGTGCTTTTTAGGTTCTCTTCAGCATCTCTCTGATGAGTGCTGTGCCAGTAATTCTTTTTAGCTTTGTATAGTATAATTCAAAAACATGATATTCAGTATTCATATATCCATACTATTTGTGCAATCATTTTCATATCCTGTAGAAATAGTGTCCTTTTAGGAAGTGAGAATACCGAGATTTCCTGGAAAACTTTTAAAAATTTTCATACAAAGAATTCTGAATATTACCTTTTGATACACAGAATATGCAGTGCAGGAATACATGAGTGGAGATACACTTAATAATTGCATCTTCAAAGACTCAAGGCCAAAAATTTACATTAAAAATGTAGCAAGCAAGGCATATTCAAGATGCCAATCAGTTGCTTTGTTGTGGCTATATCATGGTTTGTCAAGACCTTGACTTTTGTTCTGCAGTTAGTCTGTTGTTATACTTTGTATTTAAGCATTAATAACAATCCTCAAAAAAATACAGAGGGAAGATGAGCTATATATTTTGTGTATTCAGGTACATCTGTTCCTGTGTAGCAAATTAGCTTTTCAAGAACTATTCATAACAAATTTAAACTTAGATATCTTATGAAAAAAATAAGCAGTCTTTTCCTCTCATGTGAATAACTCATTTTCAACATACTTGCTGTATCAAATCTCAGATCGTTTCCTTAAATTGAGATACAGAGGATAAAGTGATGAGCCTCACTGAAGTGAATGGAAATTCTGCTTTTGAGTGAAGCAGGGTCACTAAGTCACCCCATACAAAATTCAAGTGTTGAGTAATCTTCATTTAGTGATTTCTTACCATGCTTACAACACATAGGTTTGCTTCTTTGAAACAAACGCTGTAGTGTGACTATTGTTTTTAAACTTCAAAGATACTTCATGCTGATTTCTCAATTTCCGAATACCTAACTCTACCAAATGAAGTGCTAGTTTATTGCCTCCTATTTGTGTCAGTTCTAGTATTTTGGACAATCATTTGTAAATAAATTCATTTATAAATAAAGTTACATATATTTATAAAAATAAATTTATTCAGAAATGAAATGAAAACTTGTCCACAGATGGAAGTGTTGAAGTAATACATTTAAATATTGGTTTGGACTATATGTTAAAAATTTTATATTTGAAAGTGGTAGTCCGAGAAAAAGAAAATTCGTATTATAGTTCCTTTTTCTATCAGTATTTTTTAAGACGGAAACTATTATCCAAACTTTGGAATTTTTGGTGACAGCAGTATTAGACATTAGTGAAACTTCTGAAAATATAATAATCTCCAAATACAAGTGACATATAACTCTTGAAAGTAGGATAAGGTGTATGCTGTATGTGTCTATGTCCTAGAAATAACCTGAGAAGTTTAAGAGCAAAGTAAGAAGAAATTAAATTTTAATTTAGAGTTTAGAACAAACCAGTTTTAAAATATCAATGTAATTTACACAGTCTAGAAGTGATTTTGCTGTTTCTAGGTTATGTCTCATCTCTGTCTAAAGGGTACAGTATGCTTTTAAATATAGAATTATGTACATAAAACAAATGGTATTTTGAAATTATAGAATACTTAAAATGTTCCCACAGGAAATATGGCATCACCTGTATAGATGTCTTGTGAAATCTTACCACATTGTGTCTGCTGTGTTTATATGCTAAAATGATTTATCATATCTTTGAATTTTAACTGCAGCGATAACCAAAACTATTTGCCTTGGTATATATCTGGAAAAAAAAAAATACTGCACCATTTTAAATAAAATGTAAAAACAAATGTAGACAGTTAGGTATTTCTTATAGTTAAAACCAAGCTTGATATGCATTTGTCGTTAGTTTACATTTAAATAAAGCAAAGCAGATCACAACCATCCTGCAATTCTACTTCTCACCCTCTCCTGCCTTTCTGACTTGTCCTGAAGTTAATTCAACTGCCTGAATGTAGATATAGATATAGATGCATATACATGCACTTTTGAAAAAAGAGTAGCTTCCCAAATCTTTTCATGAGGTGGTTTTTAAATTTGGCTTGCACAAAAACAAGGCACTGTGCCACTTCTCCACAGCCAGAGGCATTGCCTTCATGCAGTCTCCTCTGTAGCTAAGAAATCAAACTACGCCCAAACTACAGTTTTTCTGATGTATCTGCATAGTTCAAGTATTTGGCACAATATTTAAATGAAAAGGTATGTTTAAAATATACCTCAGTAAAAGATTTTCCTTCACCTGTGAGGAACTTTAATACTTCTCTAGTTTGAATGAAATTTGAATTCCGTGGGCTTTTGAGCACTAAAGCTGTGGATGATGATAGAATAAGCTAAAGAAAAAATTGGTTTAGCCTTTTGATATCTGTTACTTGCTCCTTCTGTCGTAGAGTGTTTTTTTCTGGTTTTTTTTTTTTNAGATAAATATAGGTGGTAGAGTTAGAATAAAAAAGGCAGTTTCTTATTTTAATGTAGCTGTTATTCCTGGAGCAAATAAACCCATTGTAATGTCGCCAGTGTACATCAGAGTGAGACAATAATACCGAGTCTGAAACATTAAATGTTGAATTAATTAAATTCAAGATTAGTCAGTTGATGTTGAATAATCAGATAATGTTGAATTTATTACATGTGGAAATACTTCTGTTTGAACATTTTTGAATTCTCAGGAACTGAAAGTCAGATCAGAATCTTATCTGCCAATCTTGTGAAATTAAGATCAATTGAAAGCTTCTCTATTCATCTTTACACTTTGCAAGGAAAGTTTCTGTTACCGATTATGGAAATTTCTTTAGTATATCCAAGCAAAAGCTGCTCTTCTGTAATTTTCTTTAAATGCTTTTGGTAATATCTGTGAACTCAGAAGTTCAATGCCCTTAAAATTACAGAGTTTGTTCCTAACAATATCTGCTTTGTCTATTGGGCATTTTTTTTTCTTCATGTTCTCTTTTGTTACCTTTGTAAAATTTTCTTTATGCTAAATAGAAAATGACAGCAGTAGTAATTCACCAGTAGTGAAGTGGATTAGATTAGCACAAGTCAAATAATTTTAAAGGGTCTCATAGCTTTCCATTGCAAGGTGACGATTTAGCCATTCCAGAGGCAGGTTAAGCAGCACTGAGGCTGTAGTTTAAAGCTGGCAGTGGATGTGAAAATGATTATGCTTGGAGAGAGCCTGATTCTGGCCAGCAGAATGGGGTGAGCGGTGGCCTAGTTGGCAGGAGGGCCACACAGGGACATACCAAGTTCACACTCAAAAGAGAAAAATATACACGACAAATATACACGGTGGGGTTTTCTGATAAGCTCTGTATAATGAATTTGTAATTTTTTTGCTAGCAGTTTTGCACTAGGTGTGTGACACAAGATATTTTTCCATATCAAAGCTACCATGAAATGACAGCCTGCATTAAGCAGAGTAATTACTAAGAGAAACTTTGCAAAGATTTGTCATGTCTACAGCATATTTCTGTGTGGTGAATAGCGGTTGTTCCTAGGGGCATGATGTTCTTCGTCTATGATCTGCAATTTAATTGAAGATCTTGTTATGTTTTTGTTTTATTACTTATAGCACAGAAAATATGCTACGTGATTTCCAATATAAATAAAATATATTACCCTTCATTCAGCTTACAAGATACAGTGTTTTGCAGAAGTAAGGTGGTAAGAAGAAGAAGATAGACAGAGAGGGAACTTAAGCTCTCTGAGGATTGTGTTCACTAAGAGATAAAGCAGTATGTTGAAAGAAAGACCCTTGGTATTATTTTAAAAGAATAAAATAAGTAAAAGTTTTGAGTTTTGGTTCATCTCAAAAAAAAGAAAAGTATCTTCTAGAGAAGAGAAGGTAACCTTCTAGCTGGGTCAGCCCAGGAAATGCAGCTGAGCAAATGAGCTGTCAGAGAATATCCTGAAATCAAAATTGTTTGTCTTTCTTGCAGCTAAACTCTAGTCCAGCTTGTGCTACACAGGAATCAGAGTAGAATGCAAACTACTAATTTATGAAGCTGCCAGCTGGGAGAGCTTCTCAGGATGGATACTCTTTTCCATGATGATCTTTTTCTTTTCCCCCCAAGGGAGACAAGTACAAAGCAAAATTCCCTGATTTACAGACTTGTGCCAGTTAGGTGCTTGTTTCTATGATGACACTTTTGCAAAATATCTGTCCAGTGAGGTATTGCTTCTCCCCACATTCCTGACCCCAGAGTATTTCTGTTCTGCTACATTGCAGCTTGCACCTTGGGAAGTCCCTTTTCCTTCTTCTCACCTGTTTCCCATGCCTCCCTTTTCCCATGGCCTCCTATGTTTCCCATGCCTTTTTTTTTTTAGAGGGAAAGATGGATCAGATAAATAATTTCATGGTTTTCTCATTTAAATGGCACATGGAAACTTTCAGACAAATACTGTCTTCAACAGGAAACTAAGTGGCTTTTTGGTAAATAGCAGGAACTGGTGCCTTGTGTGTATATGGAGAATTGAGGTTTAAGTCCTTTTTGTACAAACAGAAAAGGAGCAAAGAGATATGTGCTCTAAAGGCAAGAAAAGGATCATAAGGACAGTGCTGTTAATGTAGCTTTGGTATATGCTTTTAGTGCTTTTGCACGAATATTTTAGTTTGTAATAAAGAAATATCTTCCAAAATGGTGCATTTTTTTCCAAAATAATCTTAACAATAGCAAAAAAAGGGTTGATTCCGTTCTCACATGTCAATGATTCTAGTAATTCTACATTATCTTCCCGCATATTGTACAACTGTAGACACACTCTATCCAGTACTGCATATCTCTTAACTCTTTAATGTTAGAGTAACGTTAACTAAAAAAAAAAAGAAAAAAAGACTTTTCCACAACACTTTCAATTGCACGGTCTACCAAAAAAATAAATCCAGGGTTGCACACATCAACTAAAATTAGAAAACTACGAGCAATTAAATGTTGTTAGGTCAGTGCCTTTCAGGTCCATGGCTTCTTACTAACAATCTTTCTGAAGGGCAGTTAAGTGTCTTATCCTAAATACGTAGTTAAAATCTGTCAAGTAAGTGCATCTAAAAATCTCCTCTTATTGCTGATATGGGCTTGAATTGTCATCCAATATTTGTACAGTTATTTAATTTACCATTTAGGGCCATATAGATTCCAGGAAAGAGAGAAAGAAGAAAGGCAGTGTCTTATACAAAGAAAAGTGAGAGGCCTTCATAGAAAAGAGATTGACACACTTTTATTTAAAGAGTCACAAGCTTTGTTAAGTTTAGGACCTTCTTTCTCTCATACATCTGCACTTGCTTTTTATTGATTTTTTTTTTCTTTTACTTGTTTAGTCAGGTGGTTTTGCTCAATTTTTATCTATTAAACAAGCTGGATGAATGGAATCATTTCACTTATTCACTATTTTTTTCAGCACTGACCAGTTTAGGGAAATAATAATAGGTTTCAGACATTAATGTGGTCTCTGTAATATAGTCCATTAAGCAGAATGAAAAACAATGCCCTTTTTGATATCATTTTATATGATTTATTAATAAAATGTTACCCTCTGATTGTGAATATATTCAGAAAACTGTTCTGAGCTCAGTCTGGCTGAACAAAAGTACGAATACACAGCCAGACACATCTACCTAACAGGAGTCAATGTAAAAAATGTCTGAGTATTTTTCATGTGAAGGGAATTTCTCTCTCATAAGAGTGCAGCTATGCAAAGAATTTGCTTTTGTGAGATCTATACTGCAGGAATGACTGCAAGATGTCTCAGATTTGAATAATTTTTTCCATACTTCCTTTTCCATACCTTCCTTTCCATACCTATTCAATGTGTTTTTTTTTTTTTTTAATCACTGTTTGTTACATGCAAAAAGATAAATAAGTGACCCAAAGCAGAACCCATTTTATTTGATACACTTCTAACATAATTCTTCTTGTTGTTGGGGAGGAGCAGGGGATTCAACACTAGTTAATCTTACCTCTCCAAACCTACCCTAAGGTGAATTATGCTAGTTATGGATGAATTATGCATGTAACTGCATGCTAGTTATAGACTTCTCCATTGCTTCTCTTTAGACATTTTCTGTTTTGTTTGAAATGAAATGACTGCACTTGATGCAGTATTATGAATTTATATAATACAATTATACTTCCTTGTCCTTATGCAGTAGTTTCTTAATCCTATCTATCAATAGGAGCCCTTAATGGGAAAACTGTACTTGACTGAACATATTTTGCTGATCATACCGTGCTTTCTTTCCTGTACAAATTCTGACATGTTCTTATATACCTTTCAGGCTTGCCTCTTTCCACTTCATTGTCCTTTAGGCTTTGTAAGCACTCTCTTTTGAATATTTATTCCTCTTTTTCCTTTATTCTTCTTTTACATATGTTTGGCTTATTTTCTTGACTGATTTGTATCTTCACTGGATGGTAGAAAAGAGAGTAAATAAAAGTTTTATTGTACATTAAGCAATTCTTTCAATCTTTTCTTGAGGGCAGAAGTGACTTACAGGAGAATAAGTCAGTCTACTATTATGCTCATTTCATGGATTAAGGAAGGCCAAAGTGTCAAAGGTGTTAACACTAAGTAATTAAGAATTGAAGCGATTTTAACTTTTTTGGTCCCATTTTTTTAATTAAAAAAAAAAAAAAAACTGAAAGAAAAGAAACTACCAAGTTTGACAAATAATATAAAAGTTTGATTTGAACAACATCTCCTATTCCTTTTAGTTTTAGAGGTGAACATTTTATAGCTTTTATTGTTCTTTAATATAAGCAGAATCTTGTCTGAAGATCTTTCAAATGGAAAATAGCTAGCATGGTACTGTTAGTACTATCACGTTTGATGAATATTTTTTCATGAGGGTAATATAAAAACTCACAAAAAATGGGAAAAGAGAAGTAAAAATAGAAAATTCTCCTTTTGTTTTTGTGCAGACTTATTTAAAGCCTCTGTGCCAGAGTAGTAAAAGCTTAGTGCATGGATTTTACAACCCACTAAAAGCCATGGCATACACTTGGCAAGATGAAGCATTTTGCAGCTACAGACCAATTATTCCTTGGGCAATAAATGGAGTTGTTTAGAATGGCTGCCACCTTACCAGTGATTGCTACCTTTGCAGCTGAATTAATAGGTCTTCTGAATGTTGTCCTTCAAATCGCAGTATGGCTCCTAGCGCATACAAACAACTCCGTAGTGCAATGACCAAAGAGGGTCAGTAATGAGCATCTGGTGCAGTTCCAGCTAGCTTTGCCAGAACGCATCTTTTTGTGCCCTTACGCATTGATTTTAGCTGCCTTTTTGCTCACTGGCTCATGACAGTGTTCCAAGGAGTCTTGACTAGCTAAATCAAAATCCTTTTTAGAAATATTGTCAAAGAATGAAAAGGAAAGAAAATAAGAAGAGAAGAAATAAATTGAGGAGAATCTGAGGAAGGGCAAAAATGCTGGTGTCATATTCCAGATCATTTTCAGAAAGCAAAAAAAATCAATAGAAACTGTAAGTGTTTTGAAAACTTCTGTATCCCTCTCTACAGCCTTATTTTATCTGGATTAGGACAGAAGTGCCAGTGACATAGCACCCTTGCCTCAGATCCGAAAAACTGCCTGAATGGCAAGAAGTATGATGTTCCTTCCTACCTTTATTCCTCCTGGTTTTATTAATGCCACACAATATATTTTTTTCTACGTATGTCTAGATTAAAATGTCAGGCGCATAGTGTGCAGAACAGTGCAGTCTTTCATCTCTTTATTAAGAGATACTTAAGACAGATCTTTTGCATAAAAATTTTGGGTGAGGAATTTCTGCTACTACACTGGTTGATATCATGTTTTTTTCCATCTATAAATCAATGTATTCAATAGATTAATTCAATATACCATATATTTTTTTCAGATTGTTGCAGAGGTTCTTAAGTAGTACCAAACAGAATAGTAAAACAAATAGTATCATGTTAGCAATGCTAGATCTCTGTCTCTATAAAGTGACCGCCTGGAATACACGGAGTGATGTTTTGCATTCATTTTGCATGGCACCCCAGAAAGTGCTGCCTTTCTCCTCCTTTCATTTTCTTTCAAATGGAGATTTATTGTCTGAATTAAAGAAAAAAGAAAAAGAAAAAAAAAAGCCTTATACTTTTCATGCCATAGATGCCATAGAGAGCTCTGTTTTCAACACATTATTCCCTTATTGTGAAATAATCTCTCTTTTGACTCGACATTTTGTAACTAGCATAAATACAAGCATTAAGTCTTTTCTGTAAAGCAACAGTTGTTGACAGTGTCAAGAGTTTTTTTCAGCTTTTTAAAAAAAAAATCATTATTGATTTTTATTATTAGGAAGGTTTTATAAAATTGGGCTAGCAACAAGACATTGCATATTCTTTGTAGAATCAAGACATAATTCCTTCTAAAATTTTATTTGAAACACTTCCTGTACATTTCATTATTCTTATCTGAATGTGCAACCACCAGCTCTTGCTGGAAGATGTCAAACAATTTCCTCACACCTGTTTACTTACCAGTTCCACCAGATTTGGAAATGTCAGCCAGACTGATGCTCTTGTCTCAGATAACTGTGAAATTTAGCCTGACATTCATGGATACAAAGGCCTCTAGGTTTACTTCTTCACTTTTGAGCACATGTGCCTGGTAGATGCATAAATAGCACATGATGTATGAAGCATAATTTTTAAAGACAATTATTTCTTTCTTCTTTGCTCCTCATGCTCAAGAAAACTGTAAACTGTTCAGTCTATCTGCAAACCTGTCTCAAGTGCCTTTCTAAATGGTAATATTGAATAAATAGTCGCTAATAACTATTTTCACTGGTCCTTTTTACACCAATAAAGGATCACTGCATTAACTGTTTTCAGTTATACCTTTATAGGAGTACATAGGTGCAGCTGAAATGCTGCAGTTAAGTGAGGTAAGGGGCTAATATGATTTTTTTTTTTCCCAGTGCATAGTAAGCTCTTCAGATGAGGTCCATGTTAGCTTTGGTTCTCATGAGAAAGGCTTCGTGGCGGAGTGTTTGTACTTCGAGTAGACTTATTCTATTGCTCATTAATATGACACTATAGCATTTAAAAGGTCTAAAAGAGTTAGGACTTCTTCAGTCACATAAATATCATACACTCTGAGGAGTACACCATTGAAGGGACATCATGCCCTAAGTTTGCACTAGCTGCTGCCAAGGCAGCTTCTGTTTTTCTGTTACTTTTTTTTTTCTTTTTTAAGAGAGGGAATGATGGTTTTCAAATGCTCTCCTGAAAAGATTAAAGAAAAACCGAAAAGCTCTAACTTTATTTTACAACTTTAGAATTGCAAAATTCAGCACTTGTTCTTCCACTTCATCACATTAAAGAATTGCTATCTGCTGCATGAATGTGTTTCTCAGCTTCTTAAGAAGACTAAGGCACAATTACCATCTGATTTCCTTCTGTAAGTGACTTCCAGGTACTACACTCAGTGAGGGTGCTTAACAATCAGTGACTACTGCAATTGCTTGCAAATCTCTTCTTTTAGTATGGAGACACATACAAATCCAATTTGACAAATGCACTTGCAATTAAAAAAGTATATAAGGATGCACATAAGAATAACACAGATCTCATGGTCTCTTCAGAGCAACTTTAGTTTTAAAAATGAATCAGTGTAATTTTATTCTGAAAGATGATGCATTATTTGCAGTGCCCACAAGAAGACTTGTATGCTGATGGCTGAAAATACTTAGCCAGTTTGGCTCTAATCGTCTGACATTATAAAGACAGTAGATTTCACTGGTTTGTAGACTCCAGATGCCGAGGTGACCTTAAGTACTAGGGTTGTGATGTACCTCTGTGGTCTAGAGTTTGGCCTTTCAAAAGAAAGGGTAGATTAGGACCACCTGACATAGAGTGGTCCACTGTTAGGACCTCCTCACAATGGTAGTTAGGGCACTACTCCATTTATTGAATGAGCTTTGTGAGAGGATTTGGCAGAGCAAATCATTTGGTAAAATKAATGAGAAAATGTCAGGCACCAGTCAAAAGGACTCATCAGATGGTCTGACCCCAACACTGATGATATTTACCTATCATCAAATGTACCAAATTTACCAAATGTAAAGACCAAGTGAATATTATTTTTCTAACATATTAAAGAACGACAAAGCTTGGGTGTGTAGGAGAGTTAGCTTGAAGTTATCTTTGAGAAACCTCTCCAGAAATATTTAACTCTGGAATAGTATTTGGGCTCTTAAGATGTGTTGTATTGTAAATATTTTTTTTCATAAAAAAGAGGTTATATGAGTATTTTGAGAAAAAAAAATAATTAAAAAAGAAGTGTTTTCATACAGACTTAATAAGGTGGCTGGGAGCATTCTTTCTAAAATATCATCATTTTTATTGAATAATGAAAATGATCTCTCTACATGGAAAGCGTGCAGGACCAGATGGTGCACAGTGTTCTACTTACAAGTAACAGCCAGTAAAGGAGACTTCTGTGGCGCGAGAGATCTGTTGTGATAAAAAGCACGAGTGCAGAGAATTTCTCAGCTGATGGAAATAAATGTTAGAGGCTTGGTGGCACAATCAGTTCTCATACTTCATTAGAGGTGTGGCAGAGCTCTTTAGTCACTCTCTGATTACTGAACGTATCCAGGTCTTTTGGTACACAAAGTGTGTGCTAGAACGCAGTCACTGACATAAATGGAAAGTTGCCTTCGTATATTGTCTTTGCTTGTTCTAGCTATTTATTTTGAGGAAGGCTTAAAATGTAAATACAGGTCTAATTACGGCTAATCCCAAGCAGCAGCTGTTTCATGTGGCTCTTTCTGAAGTGCCCCAGCTATCCTAGCTAACCACTTCACTTCACTTGAGAATTTTATTTTCCACTTTGCTGCTGGCATTTCCCAGTTAGCAGCCTTCAGTGTCCCTGTAGAGTCTCACTTTGAAGCTCTTCTTCCCCTGTGGCTCCCAGTTAGTGACTGCTTTTTCTCTGCAGACATTTTCTCTGCTCTGTCACTTCTAGCTGTTTCTTTCATTCCCATGTGTCTGTGGGCCTTTTTTAGCAGCCTGCAACTGAAAAAAAAAAAACTTGTTGGACGTTTTCATCAGTGTGGAAGACGAAGGAAAGCTTCCTATGTCCATATCTGATGTATTTGAGACACACAAAGCTTTTATGAATGCTATAAATCCTGGCTGAGGGACAGTCCCTGGAATATCTAAGGGCTCCTGTCTGCAGTGAGGCGAGAGCTTGCAAGGCCAAGCGTGGTGGTCTCTCTTGCAGGGGAACGTAGCTTGCAGACCAGGACCACTGCTTCTCTTTGGCCTCGCTGCTGCATTTCTTCTGCCCGTATTGGGAGAGTTTTAGGCAGAAGAAGGCCCTGAATTTGTAAAATCCTTGGCTCTTCCTGAAATATCCAACATTGTTTTCATTCTTGTAGCTTCTTGGGAAATCTAATTGCTGGCAGCCTTTTAGAGGTCAATATTATAGATTGCTTTTTACAGAAAGATCAAGGTAAAGATCAAGCTGTACTTTTTATTTGAAGCTGCAAGGGAGGCTGGATGGGTAAGAAAGGGCAGGAAACTCAATAAGAAAATGTGATCTGGACACTCGGGCACTGTTTTTTTTTTTTTTTTTTTTTTGTCAAAACGGCATATTTGATGATA